>PVIC010007958.1:31590-49495 GCA_004025085.1 Thryonomys swinderianus | reverse complement strand
TGAGCCACCACGCCCGGCACTGTGGTATGTGGTATTGGTAGCTGGTGGGCGTGAGTCTCCACGCCCAGCATTGTATGTGGTTTCCGGGGATCGAACTCAGAACCTTGCACTTGCGAGGCAGGCGCTGGAACCTCTGAGCTAACCCTCTGGCCCATGAATATATATTTTTTTAAAGAGAAAGAGTAAATCACACATTTTACTAAGTAGGTGATTGTGCTCATTATTAAAATAATAAATAGAAAGTGTAATAGATTCAAGATTTTAGGGCATGAAGCTCATTATTGTGGTCAGTTTTGTTTGTTTGGTTTTTTTTTTTTACAAATAAATAATGGGTAGTTATTTTGGAGATTATAATGAAAACCTGCAATGTGTGATGTGAAGGTGGGAGCAGGAGAGGCTAAGCTGGAACATACTGGCCAGAAAGAGGTCATGCAGGACACAGAGGAAGGGACTGTCTGGGGACAGAATGGGAGCCTGAAAAAGCATTGCTTCTTTGGGATCAGCTTTCAAATCTCAGCTTCCCAGAAACAAATGACTATGATTTTTGGTTCTGCTTTGCAAAAAACTGTTTGTTTGTTTAAGTTTTTTGAGACAGGGTCTCACTTTGTAGTGCAGGCTGGCCCTAAACTCACTAAGTAGCCCAGGCTGGCCCTGAACACACAGCAATCCTCCTGCCTCTGCCTCCAGAGTGCTGGGATTACAGGTGTGAACCACAACAGGCACTGTGGTCTATGATACTGGGGATTGAACTCAGGACCTTGTGCTTGCCAGGCAGATGCCACAGCCACTGAGCTAAATCCCCGGCCCAAAAGGCAATTCTTAAACAAATTCCTGTCTCCAATTATACTCTGGGAGAAACCCAGTCCAAAGCAATCACACAAGTAATCTTGAGAATCTAAATTCTCAGGTAGGAAAGCAACAACATATTGTAACTCAGGAAGTAACATGATTTTACATATACATATATGTCTATACAGTCATGCAATACAACAGTCCCAGCAGATTCCATCTCCTAGAGACGCGGCAGCCATCTTCTGTCCATGTAAGTACACTCTACTCTGTCCCCAAAAGCTTTAGTGACACATTTCTCATGTGTCCTTAACGTTAAGGGAGGTGCGGCTGTACTTATACACCCACATGTATATGTAATTTCAAAAATAAACATCATGGAGTTGCCTGGAAGGATTAGGAATTGTGGAAACCAAAAGAAGAAGGAATCCCTACTCAGGGTGTGTGGACAAAATCAGGACTGATTTCCTAGGGTCTTGACTGAAAGCGTGGAGCTCTTGAACTTGTCTGGCCCCAGCCTGCCTAACTGCAGCTGTTCATCTCTGCCATTGGTGGTGACCTGTTTTCCCCAGGGACACCCACCCACTTTTACTAGAGCTTTTAATTGCAGAATTACACACATGTTTTCCGAGGAGAAAATGATGCCTTCCTACTGACTCATGCTCCTTTATTGAATAACCTTATCCCAGGCAGAACAAGAACTATTTTAGCATCCTGCCTACAACTGTCTTCCAAGATCACTGCTGAGCCTCTCACAGATGGGAAGCGGTTTGGTCCATTGGAACGGTACATTGCCTGAGGCCAGAAAACTGAGTTACTGCCTTTTTTCTAGCCTGCTCTAAATCTCAGCTTCCTCTTCAGGAATATAAATTTGAAAATCCTCATGGAAGCTTCTGTGTGAATAAAAGGCATTAGCTGCTGTTCTGAAAAAGTGACTTTCGACTGCTCAGCACCACCAAGAGCAGCACTCAGACCCACTGAATGTCCAGAAGACTCATGACTGAAGGAGACTTCTAAGGTCTACGTGACTGGAAAACCCACCTGTTCTCCTCTGGATTCCCGTGTGCTGGGGTCTGGGATGGATGGTTTCTTATTAAGTGACCCAGGAAGGAAGGGCCGGAGCGTGTCAGCGAGCCAAGCCTCTGGCGCTCTGAAGAACCGCAGGGGAAGATGGGTAAGGAAGCGTTTGTGTGTCAGGCCTGGCTTAGCAAAGCACCTCAAGGGGACCAGTGGGGTTAGAGGCAGGTGCAGCTTCAAGAGGATCTCAGGCACCTGTGACAGGCCTGTGTGAGCTGGGTGAGAGGTAAAGGAAACAGACATCTCTGGCTCCCAGGGACCGGGCACAGCTCGGTGCTGGGTGAATAGCTGTGTGTGAGCAACTCATCTTTTAACCTAACAGGACCAAGGAAGAAGCTCTGGACAGGGCTGGTGAGGGGTTGGGTGTCTAGGAACGGGTCTCCTTCAAAAAATGCTTGCCGATGACCCTGGCTGCCTTACTCACACTCCTGCTGTCCTCCACGCCAGTTGCGTTTTATACCTGTCTTCTGTCTTATCCCTTTTTCCCAGATGTAGGTGTGTGGCCCTGCGATGTGGGCAGAGCACCAACAGCCCTTGCACATCATGTGGGACGTTCCCGAGAACCCGCAGATGGGTGACTCAGTGCTGCCGTGATCCCCAGCTTACAGGTAGTGTGGATATGCAGAGTGGTCTGTAAAGTCCACTCATGTTCGTCTGTGCAAGATGTGGTGGGTTGGGTCGCACCGGGGGCCTGATTCTGCCTTTTATCAAGTGGCTGAGAGTTTCTACAGCGAGATCAGATCGGGACAGAAGAAGCCCTGACAGCCACTGCAGAGACTTCCCATTGGAAACCAGGCAGCTGGATTGAAGCTGTCAGAGCTGCTGAGGGGTCAGCCATGTACCAAGTGCATGGTGGAAGGGGCGATCTTAGCAGACAGGCTCCCTGATGACAGAGCAAACTCAGAGCTCAGGTTTGGTTAGGTGCCCAGGAATCTCGAATCTGGGACTGGGAGAAGGCAGCTAGTATACTCTGATAATCTAGCAAAGTCCTGCAGTGGAGTGGAGTCTCCCACCCAAAGAGCCCCTCCCATGAGTCCCGTGACTCCCTGCAGGTTGCGTACAGAGCACTCTTGGCCCTGTGCCTAGTTAAGGACACGAAGATGCTGTGATAAGTACTTTGTCTCTCAAGGAGCTGACAGCTCCCCCCAAACTATTATCTTCGCTAGAGAATTATCTGGGAAATAAATTTTAAAATGCACACGCACATGCCCTCACACGCACATGCACACACACACACACGCCCTGCAGCCTCCCAGGAGCACACTTGCTGCATGACAGACGGATTCTATTTCTGGTCCTCAGAACACACGGCATAGTCAGCAAGAACGCAGTTGGAGGCAACAGCACCAGAAGCCACCGTCTCTGCCTGGCCTGGTTCCACATTGCACAGCAGGTTGAGGGGACGGGTTTGGAAGCCCTGGGTGCCAGTCACTTCTGACGAGCTGACACTTCACAAATGCCATTTCTGTCTGATTCTGAGAAGCTTGCATAGCTACACATGTCTTCATGGCAGGCTCAGTGTGGGAGCAAGTGTGGTTTCTTTTTTGTTTTTGTTAAAAATAGACCCATAGAAGGTTAGAACTGAAAGATACCTTTCAGTTTATGACTCTGGCAAAGGGAGACCGTGAGCAGGCATGGAGCATGCCCGAGCACACCCAAGGCGCTCAAGGGCAGCTGGGAAGCAAACACAAGCCAGAGGCCCCGTCAGGGCCTTTCCCTGGGACCTGTGACCATCTTGGTGTTTTCTTTGTGAAACACAAGCAACTCTTCCCTGGAGGAGTTAGCCATCCAGATTGCTTCCTCTCTCGTCCCTCCCTGTGAGGGAGAAAAAACAGTGAAATCATTTTGCATTTTCAAAGAACACAGCATCTTTGGGTTCATGTCTGTACTGATTCTTTCTTTTTGCTGCAACCTTCCCTGCTATTTCAGAACTTTGAAAACAACTGTGCTTCTGATCGCTCCTCCCTCTGGAAGCTCCTGCTCAATCCTGATCTGCCTACCAATGAGAACAGAGGCTTATAACTCAGTCCTCAGAATGACTTAACATTCAGCTGTGCTGCCTATGCCCCTCGAGGGGAAGTGTCAAGACAGAAACCTGTTTAGAGAAGGCCTCACCTGTTTCCAAAGCTCCACCTCATAAGGTGCCTGATCTGGAAGACTTTGACTCTAAGAAAGTTGATTTATAATCAAGCTTCTGAGGTGTATTTCCCAGCCAGCTTCTTCCTAAAGAATATTTTGCCTCACTCTACCCCCACTGTAGCACCTCTCTAAACACAAGGTGAACAGTTAGAGCCAGGTTTGTGCTTGAGCCTAATGGCACAATTATGTCATTCCGTGTGACCTCCTTAAGGTCACATGCCAGCCAAATTGCCATGGTTTTGCTAACTTGCCAACTCCAAGCATTGTTCTTGTTGCCCTGCACAGGCTCTGGTTCTGTCCCACTCCACAACCTTCCCCAAGGCACTGTCTCACACCTCTGCTCACTCTCCTTTTCTGTGTCAACAAAGGCACAATTTCCAGGGTGCCCGGCAGCTTGCACACACATCCTCCAACGACACACACTGTCTCTGTACTACCGTTGAATAATATGGTTGTGATAGCTAACTATTGTGTCATTTTGAATAAGAAAGACCCAGATGATTAGATTAGTGTAGTGGGAGGTGTGGCAGAATGAATTTACTGAAGATGAAGACCCACCTTGGATGTGGGTAGCGCCAATCAATGGCTTGTAGCGTGAATTGAATAAAGAGGGAAAGAGCGGCTTGCTGCTATTTCTTCAAAGGAGCTCCAGCCTTCATCTTCACCTTGGGTGTTGTCTCCTGGCTTCCAGCAGACTTCTCAGCCTTCTAGCTCAGATCCTTCAGCCTCCTGAAATGGACTTGTACAGGACTCTGCCGTGAGCTCCAGTTCTTGGACCTTTGACAGTATCCTTTAGATCTCTAGTGTGCAGATGGCCTTTTCACTCTGTAGGCAGCCATTATAAATCCCTATATATTTATATTTCTTACATTAGGTCTGTTTCTCTAGTGAGCACTGAGTGGATGTAGGGAAATTCTGATATGAACCCACAGGGATTTCTTTGTAAAAGCCCTAAGAAAGGAACTGGGGTAGGAGGACTCACAGGGTATTTCTGGCTGAGAAATTGCTTAACTCATGGTGCTCGGCTTCCTGCACAGTCCAACCCTTCATGTCATAGCCCATCAGCCTCCAGAAATCTCCTCCATGCCATAGCCCATCAGCATGGAAGGCAGCTCACAAAGGCCCAAGTTTACAGACTTGTAGCCGAGCCCAGCCACGAGCTCTGGTGGAAGATGTGAAGTGCAGATGAGATAAACTCCTGAGAGAGGCTCACCAGGGCCTCTATAGGACCCAATGGCAGAACTCTGGGGACAGTGTCACGTTCTAAGGCCTAGCTCATCAAGTAGTCCCAGAGCATCTGAGAACAAATGTTAGCCCCAGGATCTCCCTCACAACAGCTCAGGGCCTGGGCCCCGCTGAGCCCACTGGCTCCTGTTGCATGGCATTCTGCCCTATGAAGGCTGGGCAGACTCCTGAGGTCACAGTGTGAGGTCAGATAGGCCCTGAGCCGGGAACTGCAGAGCCTGTGCTCAGACTCTCCTTTCCATCAGCTGGAAAACCCAAGAAGTCATTACAGAAACGAGTCTTGAGAGGCTAGACAGACAGATGCACGTGAGTGCAGACACACATGCACGCATAGCAAGAAGTAGGGCATAGAAAACAGCAATGTCCAAAGATCTAAGGCTGTCCATGCAAGAAAAATGAAATGTAAGCATTCACTGGTAAGAGAACAAGGAAGGGTGTTGCTGAGAAGCATCAACCATACATACAGCTCTATGATGCTTCTCTGGGGTGTGTCAACCAAGAGCTCTGGATAAGGCTGAGTCACTCCTGCCTTCAGCGCCCATCAGTATTGGAAGAAGGGAACTCTGGGACCCCAGTGACTTGCCCCAGTTCCTTTCCTTGGATGTGTGAATTGCAATTCCTTCAAAAAAAATCACCTCACTCAAGGCCAAATCTCTCTACAGGCAGCTCCCATCCATTGGCCAGCCACTCAATAGCAGGGTAAAGGGGTGCCAATCCTTGTTTTGGTCAGCTTTCCCTCACTGTAATGAAATGATTTGGATAACTAACTTACAAAGAGAAGGCTTTGTTTTGGCTCTCTTTTGGAGGGTCCAGTCTAAGGCCGGTTGTGATAGTTGCTTTGATCTCTGGTGTATGTGCTAGATGGTCATGGTGGGAGCATGTCGGTCAGCAGGCTACTCCAGTCCCCTTTAAATCATCCCCCAGGGCCCTAAGAACCTCCCATGAGGTCACATGTTATCCTTGGAGGTTCCGGTACCTTCCAAGAGTACCACCCTGGGGACAAGTTCTCTAACACCTGGACCTGTAAAAGACCCTTTATCTCAAGCACAGCAAGACATTTCCTCTGTTTAACACAATTCTGAAAGGCACCATAGTCCCAGAGTTGCCTGTGAGGTCAGGTGAGACTTTTCTTACAACTGTCTTGCAGTTCTCTACTTTTATCCCCACAGGTACTGATCATGGGGAGATCCTGGAAGGAGCATCCTCTCCTGGTTTTAGAGCCTGGTGGATGGGGAAGCCAAGTGTGGACAGCACACTAGCACTCAAACTCAATACTGAAGATTCCCTAGAAGCAAGATGCATCACCTGCCCTCCAGGAATTGTGAGTGGAGGTGGGAATGTGGAAAGGTGGCTGCCAGGATTTAGCATTTTATAACCTACCTCTTAGATCCTCAATTCATGTATTGGTAACAGTCCTATTTGGGAGAAATAATGGCACAATCGGACTATGACTGACCAAGCTTTCCCGGCTGCAGACAGACTTGGGGATTTAACTCTTGCCTTCACCTCTGGTAGTGACAGGGACTCCAGTGGTCCCACATGCTGTGATGCTTCAGGGCAGAACCACACCAGGATCTGTATAACTTCTCAAGGATCATTGCTGGTGTCTGCCATGCCCTTCTGGGTTTTTTGGTATCGAATAAAAAGTATGTCAAGTTTGGGAATGGGGTCCTTTGCCTAGAATAGCATAGGTCAGGCCCAAGCTCAGCTTCTTCTTTAAGCCTCATTTCTGCCTATTTATTAATTATTTTGCTGTGTGCTGTTAGACTCACAGGAGACTAGAACTTAATGCAACATAAAGTTATGTTCCTTTTCCCTGTTTCTCACAATGTATCCATAGTGTATAATAACCCACTCCATGTGGTCCAAGAGAAATTTATACCAAGGTGTCAGTGTGGATCAAAGAGCCTCCTGAGCTAGGAAGTGACACAGGAGAGCAAACGCCTAGCTCCCCAGCTGAAATTGAGTTTGTGATCTCTAAAAATTGACGAATGAATTTTAGGAACGACAGAGGTTTGAGTAGGAAAATTTTATTGAGAGAGAAAGCTTCTGCCTTAAGAGAGACAGAAGGGGGAACCTGGAAAGTGGGTAACCCAAGGATTGCTTCTTCCAGGGGAATTTTATAGACAAAAAATCACAAGGTGGGTGGGTTCAAAAATAAGGTCACCAATGAGAAATCAAGCCTTAGAGGGTCTTTCTTGTCAGGTGACTCCTCCAGGTGGTTCAAGATCCTGGCCCATTATCTGGGGATTTTGTAATTACTGAATTCCAAGGAGGGGCTGGGGGCTGGATCCAGAATTTGACCTTCCACCCTAGGAGGAGAATGAGGCCTGTAGTGTAATTTCTCATTGATGGTGTTGACCTTCAGAAGGATCCTCTTTTTTGCAAATCTTTCAAGGGCCGGCCCTATCTATTTGCCTACATGTGTCTAACTGGTTTTTCCACCTATAATAGAAGCACTGTAAAATGTGCAGTGCAGGCAAACTTGAGCGCTGCGGAGTGCACAAAGGCCACTCAGAAGGCCTGGGATTCACACAGAATCTTCTGGGAAAGAGAGGTGAGGGCGGCTTATCAAAGGATTTCCGAGGACATAAACCTGGGAATTCCCACCATAGTTTGGATTCCACCATAGTTTGCTCCTGGTGAGCACTGAATAGGGCATGCCTTCTTCCTGGGATGTGTTACTCTTATTTCTCCTGTCCAGAGAGAAACCTGAAGCTTCTCTTTGGCTAAAGCTCCAACTTATGCCAATGGAAATGATGGTCTTCCTTTCTGTTCCACAGAACCCTGAGAAATGCTACTTTGCTGACAGTTAGGGGAGACTCATCTTTCTCTTGGTAGAAAAGCTAGTCAGACATATGGTTGATAGATAGATTAGGGCCAGCCCTTGAAAAGCTCACATGGAGGATAGCCAAGGAGACTTTCACTGAAAGTCAACATTATCAGGGGAGAAAATGGCCCCACCCACATAAAATGATTGATATCTCTGGGATAGAGGGCCAGGACCTTGACCCACCTAGAAAGTCTCCAGACTAAAGACCCTATATTTGCTTGCTGCATAACTTGATTTTTCATTGGATCCTCATCTAGTCAGTATTGCCTAAGCAACTAACTATAGTTTTTGTAATCCTATTGGTTGATCATGGTTTTGTCTATTTTGTGATTTCTCATTGTACCAATATTATTACCTAAACAACTGTGTTTGCAATGTTACTGGTTGACTGTAATTTTGTCCCACCTTAAACCTACCTCACCTCATGGCTTTGCTTAGTAAAAGCCCTCTGAAATGTGAGGTGGGTGAGCTACCCACCTTTCCACTTTCCCCCTTATGTCTCTCTTAGGCAGAAGTTTTAATCTCAATAAAATTTTTCTAGTCTAACCTCCACCGTTCATTCCTAAAATTCATTCTTCAATTTTAGAGAACATGAACTCGCATTTCAGATTGGGAGTTAGACTTTGCTCCCGTATATCATTCTCTGCAGAGTTCCCTGACTCCAAAAGCACAGTGTGAAGTCAGACTGTATCGAAGCCCTGGTAGACATCCTAGGGCCCTTACAGTGGGAATAGGGGCTTCTCCATGCCTGAGCTACACCAGAAAGACAGACCAGGTTGGTTCCCATCCTGATCAAGGTGAAATAGGTTGCCCAGAAGGGACATGGATGTGCTAAGCCCGGGAACAGGAGCAAAAGGGAAATGACACAGCCCTTGCGTTCTATAGACCTGTGTGTGAGACCTGAAGATGATCACAAGGCCTCACTGAGAGCTGCCATCGAGGCTCCACAGACAGAGGATTTTGCCACAGAGCTGTTCAAAGCATACACGTGAACCAGCATTTCTCCACCATTTTTTGTCATGGTCCCTCTACTGGCTGAACAAGTGGCTTCACAGATGCAGAGAATGACTCTCCCATCCCCTTGGTAAATACTGTTTGAATGACCAAATAAAGTAACTTCTCTTCTAATACTCAGCTACTTCCTTTTTTCTGTCCAGCAAACATGCAGAAACCCTTTATGGCAAAACTGACATACATACTCACAAGATAAGAGCTCCCAGCCTTCCTTCCACAAATGTCTACAAACGCTAGTCCATAAGGTCATATGAATACAGATGCATGAACTGCAACACATAAGCACATGCCACAGGCACAGGCCACAGGCACACACACTCACACTAGCACAGAGATTCTTACACTCTCAAATTTCTGTTGTGAACCCTCTGTCCCATGGGCCAGTTTGATCAAATGTGACTGTGACCAGGGAGTCCTGAGAAGGAATAAGGAATTGCTGACCATACACACAGGTGCTCACTTATGTCAGCACACAACAGCTCACAGGGCCAAGCAACACCTGGCGTGGCAGTGGCCAGGAAGGACAAAGGACGAGCTGGGGCTTCAGCTATGCAAACAGGACTGACAAGCCCATTGCTACTCCAGAGTTTTTATTGGTGGAAAATGAGAATTTCTTATTCATCAACATAGACAAATAATTCAATATACATCCTCAAATTACTTAAACTGAGCAATAGAAAGCAAGTGGTAACTCCAGAGGATGGAAGGGGTTGGTGTACAGGAAGCAGATGTCCTCTGGCTCCATTTCTACCTCTGAAAGACAAATTGGCTCAGGTGAAATCATCAGTGTTGTGGACCAACCAGAGTGGCAGGCACAACAGGAGGAAGCAAGTCTTAAGAGCGTGTCCTCAGACTAATGGTCCTCTTGCCTCTTTAGAAACGCTAAGAATAAAATTGAAACGTCTTAAAAAAAAATGGGAAGTACATGAAGAGATCATTTGCTCACTAGCTTGGTTTAATCATCCCACATTATAAACATATCAAAATATCATGCTATCCAATAAATGTATAATACACACAGCTAAAATACCCATAAACAAAAATCTGAAAAATCACTTTCAAGTATTGTATTTGGCACACATAATTTTATAAGGGAGAGAAATAGGTCAAGTTAATGGTTATTTCTAGTTTGTAGAACCTACTGAAGCTTAGAAATAGTGAGGGATTGTTCTGGGCTCAGAATTTAGAAGGAACATAGCTGTATTTTAAACTTCATAATGTGAAATCTAAATATTTTACACAACAGTCCTGTTTTCCCCACCTTTTGGGTGTTTATATCAGGAGTGAGAAGCAAATATGAGTTGAAAGTAAACATGAAAAGCCAGTTATGCAAAACTATCCCCACTGAGGCCATATTGGTCCTACTGGTGACAGGAAATCAGAATCGTGGGGTTGGTTAGGGGCATGGAAACCTCAGACACGTGACCCAGTCACGTTGAATTCTGTCATCAGATTCTGAGTGTATCAGTGACACCTTATTTGCATTAAATGAAAAGGAATCCAAAAATACACACAGTTGCTAAGGTTACATGGTGCTGGATGAAAATGAAGATGTTTGTTCAGACCAGATAAAAATATCTTGGCACTAGCTAATTTCCCATTGGCGTAATAGGAATTATAAGCAGTCTTTAAGACCTTCAGTTTACCTAACTCAGGATTAAGGGTCTGGAAGGGCATTATTTCCAAGTAGTATTTTTAGAGCTTGTAGAAATTTCCCTTTTTATCAATTCAAATAATGCCTGGTTCTAAGAGGGTTATAAATATCATCTAATAACAGGACCTTCTATTGCAAATATAGATATGTTTTCCCTAGTTTCAAAAAGAGTCATCTGCATAGATATTTTTGGAATCTGGCAGAAAATAAGAATAAGTAGGGGCAGAGGCTATAGCCCAAAAGGGCAGGTAAAGAAAGACTACATAACTTTCCCTTGCTGGATCTTTTCTGACATTATTTTATTTAATTTCACAATATCCCTGCCAGGCAACAATTTTAATTCCTCCCTTAAAAAGCGAAATGTCTCTGACCTACAGAGACATTCAGCTGTAATAAGCAGAGGTGCAGAAGGTTGAAATTAGAATTGATTTTGGATCTATGATCTTATCTCTATACCATGCCAATTCTATAACAAAAGATGAATTTTTTAAAAAACCCTTACTCTGAATAGGAGACATGAGCCTGCAGAAGCAGTTGAGGCTTTCACATTATAAAGAGTAAAAGGCATTGTTCAAATGGAAGTGGTTTTGACTTTATAACCCAGTTTCTAGTTGTGCTGAACATATTGCTGCTTCCTGTGAACCAGAGACAAATCTTCCAATTTTTCCTTTACCTTTGGAGACAGGCCACCCTCAAAACAACTGAATCTCACTAGTTATTCAAATCTAGAATGTCAGATCCAGAAGGGAACTCAGAACTCGTGCCCCCCTCTCCCAAAAGGAAGAAAGGCCATCCAGCCACCTGCTTGAAATCCTGAACCCACATAACGACTTATCTCAAATGAGTGCTTACACTATACTGAGCACAGTACATGGGTTGAGTGTTTAGGGGACATTGAAATCTTTGAAGCACTTTGCCCATTTCAACTTTAATTCACAGAATCCTTTTAATGACCCAGTGAGATATATATTCTTACCCTCACTTTATAAGAGGAAGGTGACAGAAAATTGAAAGAAATTTCCCAAATTCACATCATTTCTGATTTGTAAAATGGAATTAAATCCTAGGTAACAGGACTCAAGAATTTGAAGTATACATGACTGTGTTTTATTTTCTCAGTGAAACTTCTTACTCACCACATACCCCACGCTACTGTACTTACAGAAAGGTATTGCCTTGGATGCCTAATCCCTCTGGCTTGATTTAGAATTCTTTTGAGATGTGGGATGCTGGCCAGTTGTGAAAAAGAAAGATGGAGGAGGGGGAAAAGAAAATCCTAGAAAATCTGTGAGAGGAGTAGAGGGTGGTCTTTAACTTGTACTGGCTCTACACAAGAGTGGAGAAGAGCAGCTCATGAATTGCTTCCATGTGTTGAGCATGTAGTAAATACCAAGTATTCAATGCACCTTTTACTAAACTTTACAATAGCCCTGCACAGTAAGTGTCGCTTTCTTATTTCAGAAATGAAGACAACAGAGCGCTTGAGGTCATGTCACTGGCCAACTGTCACACAGAAAAACAGTGGCAGGGTTGAAGCCAGGGACATAACACTGGCAAACGTCTTCCTTCTCCAGTGGCAAACCTGCCTGCAAAATTTCTTTGAACTTTTCTGTGTGTTTTCCTACTAAGAACTGAGACCAGTATGTAGAAGTACATAGTTAATTTTAGCTCTAGGAATTTCCAGTTATCATAACTTCCTTCTCTCATCATAGCGCTCTGCAGAGAGCATCACCTCCCCCCATTCCTCTCCCTCCTGCCTTTGTCCTCTGAGCATCAACCTGCCCTGTGTTCTCTCTGGGACTTATTTTCTTCTCTCACTGCATTTCTCCCTCACATTAATCATTTCTGGTTTGGTGGCTTTGTGTAGCTCGTTAGTTTAGCGTTGGCTTGCAAATTTCAACTGTTAGCCCTGATCCCTGGATTTACTTATCCAGCTCCCTATTCAGCATCTTCACTTCTATTTCTTTTTTTTTTTGCTTTTTTTGGAGACAGGGTCTCTCTGTGTAGTTCAGGCTGGCCCTGAGCTCACTATGGTGCCCAGGCAAGCCGCCGCGAACTCAGCAATCCTCCTTTCTCTGCCTCCCGAGTGCTGGGATGACAGGCGTGAGCCACCACGCCCGGCATTGTGGTATGCGGTGTTGATTGCTGGTGGGCGTGAGTCTCCACGCCCAGCATTGTATGTGGTTTCCGGGGATCGAACTCAGGACCTTGTGCTTGCGAGGCAGGCACCGGAACCACTGAGCTAACCCTCTGGCCCTTCACTTCTATTTCTAATAATTGTTTCGAATGAAACACGTACAAGCTCTAATACCCTCATCTTCTTCAGAGCCCCGTGTCGCCTCATCTCTTAACAGGACGCTGCAGCCCACTCACCACAGCCCGATCCAGTGGCTCAGAGCCAGACCTGCTCCTGACCTTCAAAGGTCGTACTCTCGGCAACCAAGGCTGCCTTTCAGCGAGTCCTGATGGCGGCACCCTTGAAATCTCTCTTCCTCTCTCCACTCTCCTCGGCTCCTCACCACGCACGTTGTTTAGGCCCTGATGGGTCACCTAGGTCCCTTCACTGCTTGTGTTTTTTTCCCCCTTTCCATTCTTGCCCTTTCAAGCAAACAAAAACGTTTTCTAAAATGTAATTCAGATGATGTTACTCCATTCTTTAAAAACCCTCAGTGACTTCAGGCTGAAGTTAAGAAGAACTTAAATTTCTTACTTCGTCTCAAGATTTCTCCGTCACTTTTAACCTAGTTTTGAACCACGTTCTGTGTCACCTACCGGTGTCGAGCATACTGACCTCTGTCCCTCTCTGGAGAACTCCAAGGTGTTTTTACTTGCAGTGCGTTCTGTTTGCAAAAATAGTTCTCCCTTAGTTTCATGAGTTTCAGTTCTCAGGCCATATGTCCTCACTTCAGATAAGCTTTTATGGACCACTCAACTAAAAGAATATTCCCTGTTTCCCTATTGTCTTTCATAGTATCCATCAATATAAAAAACTACATTGCTGGGCCAGAGATTTAGCTCAGTGGTTCCGGTGCCTGCCTAGTAAGCACAAGGTCCTGAGTTTGAGCCCCAGTAACCACATACAACAATACCGGACATGATGACTCACACCCACTGGCAATCAGTACCACATACCACAATGCCAAGCACCGTGGTGGCTCATGCCTATAATCCCAGCACTTGGGAGGCAGAGGCAGGAGATTTGCTAAGTTCGAGCCTTGCCTGGGCTACATAGTGAGAGTCACCCTGAGCTACAAAGCAAGACCGTACCTTGAAAAAAACAAATAACAAAAAACAAAACAAAAAAATCTACATTGTCATTTGCTATTCATTGTCTCTCCCTCCTGTCAGTACCATAGTATCCCAGGTTTTCACACATCACGTTCTCCTGTATGGTACACAGAACTTAAATATCTTTATAATGAATGAGTGAATGAATGAATGGTGTGGACTGTTTCTCAGGAATTTTAAATCATATTCTTAAATGAAAAACAGTATAAGCATTGGGGAAAGGGCAAGGTCCTAGATTAATTTCATTAGTCTAATTTTCTAAATTCTAATTTGTGATCCATGGATTTTTTACAATAGAAAACAAGAATCAAAAACACAGTGATCATTTTATCTCAATATCTTCCCCCAGGAAGGCCATAGGAAGGAAAGAGCTGCAGTCCCAGAAGTCAGAGCCTTGAGCCACAAAGGATTATTCCTGCACCTTGAAACTTAAAGAACTGTCTCTGCCTGATTTTGAAATTATTTCAAACCAAGGACCTTTTACTTTTTCACTTCCTTTATGGTAAATAGGGAATATCTATAAATGTTGTTAGCCTATGCCTGTTCCACCACTGTATTTAGAATCAGACACCTTGTTTTTTAGTCTGCCAAACACAGAAAGAAACAAATCTTTTGCCAGGATGGATCATACCCACAGTCTTGCCCATACCTGATACAGGTGCTCTATATAATGAATTTTAGAACTCGGGAGCTGATAATATTTAGATAAACTTTCAGATACCAATTTAATGCTGCAATGGGTTGTGATGGTTAGTTACTGAGATGAGGTGAATGTATTCTGCATGTGAGATAGATAGGAATCACTGGGGCCCAGAGTAGGAACTCTAGTAGGTTAAACAATATCCCTCCCCCCGAGATGAATTTCTAACTCTTTGAACTTGCAAATGTTACCTTAGATAGCAAAGACCTTTCAGGTGTGAGCAGGTTAAGGGTCTCCATGTTGGCAGATTATCCAGGATTAGCATGGGCTCTTTGAACATAAACATAAACATCCTCTTTAGGACACAAAGGGAGATCCATCATACATGGGAGCGGGCAGTGTGAGGTGGTCATGGAGGAAGGGACTGGTGTGGTTTCATGGTCACAGGTCACCAGGGGCAGTAGGGTTAAGGAATAGACTCTTCACTGGGCCCCCTAGAGGGAGCATGGCTCTCCCGAATTTAATTTTGGCCTAATTATACTAATTTCAGATTTCTGGAATCCAGAACTGAGTCAGATCGTTTTCTACTGCTCAAAGCCACCAAGTTTGCTCTAATTTGTTCTGGTAACCAAAAGAAAGGGATACATTGTACGTGTGCTAAAACAGACCCCATTCTGATTTAGAGAAGTTATGTTGGGAATGGCAGGCACACTTCCTTCATCCATTCCCATTACCAGCAAATTACACTAACTCTGCATGTCAGGATTATTTAGATGACCAAAGTTTTCTTCTTTAGAGAGTATTAAAAGCAAGGAAGTTATGTGAAGGTGTTTCCTGAAACACATTTGTAACTATTTTAAAAAGAAAATGTACATTATCTTCCAACTGAAGATGGTAGATTGAATATGCATTGATCTCTGAGTAACTTTAACTCATTGTAAAATCCAACTAAGAAGACAGCAGAAGGATTTTAAGGACATTAACCCAGGACTAAAGGAATCAGAACAGAGAGAGAAAGGGGAAACAAACTAAACTATCCAACCAAAATATCAAAGCTAAACTAGGCATGGTGGTGCACACCTATAATCCCAGCCCTCAGAAGGCAGAGGTAGAAAGATTGCCTCAAGTTCAAGGCCAGCCTGGGCTACATAGTGAGACTTTGCATAAAAAAAAAAATCAAAATTGAACAAGGGGTTGAGCCTTGTCTTAGCAGACCCTAGATAGATAAATCCTTAAAAAGGCAGTGGGAAAAGCTGAGGGCCAGCCTTATGAACAGTATATTTTGATATAATAGTGCTCACTGGGCCAAAAACAGAGGGATTGTTCAAGCCTCTGTTTTAGTAGTTAAATTCTTGAATCCTTCCCTTTTTCCAACATCAGGAAAAAACTTTTTTTTTCCCTAAAGAAGAAAAGATTTCCTGACTGGGATCAGAGTTCCTTACTGAGTACATGGTTATAAAGTGAAAACTGAAGGACTAAACTAAAATATACAACATGAACATTGAGACTGCTAGGCATCCTTCCTATTCGGGTTCTCAGGGAATGAGTTGCAGGTTCCTAAAATGAAGACTTCCAAATGACACTCTTTGTGGCACATATATGGCCTGAAGTTGGACCTCCCAGTCAAGGGAAAAGTCCATTGGAGATCCTGAAGTCTAGATCTGCAAAAGAAACCAAACCAAACATACTAGATTTCTTTATCTTAAAAAGCCACTTAAAGCAGAACTGATGGATGTCTTGAAGAACAAAGTCTAAGAACAAGTAAACAATAACTGACTCTAGGGAAAACAAATAATTTTAGAAAGACAACACTTTTGACTTTACGAACAAAACTATAGCCCAAGAACTAGTAGAAGAAATCAACAAATGGGATCTCACCCTATTAAAAAGCTTCTGCACAGCAAAAGAAAACACCAACAGAGTGAAAAGACAATGAACAGGGGCCAGAGATTTACTTCAGTGGTTCTGGCACCTGCCTAGCAAGCGCAAGGTCCCTTGTTCAATCCCTGGTAACCACATACAACAATACCAGGCGTGGTGACTCACACCTGTAATCCCAGCCTTTGGGAGGCAGAGGTAGGAGGATTGCTGAGTTCAAGGTTTGCCTGGGCTACATAGTGAGTTCAGGGCCAGACTGAACTACAAAATGAGACTCTAGCTCAAAAAAAAAAAAAAAAAAAAAGACAACAAACAATATGGGAAAAAATTTTTACCAGCAGTTTCTCAGACAAGGGCTACTATTTAGAATATACAAAGAGTTTAGAAAATCAGCCCACCCCAAATTTAAAGACCCAATTCATAAATGGGCTGCTGAAATGAACAAACACTTTTCAGAGGAAGAAGGAAAAGCAGCTAAGAAACATATGAAGAAGTGTTCAATATCACTAGTTATTTGAGAGATGCAGATAAAAACAGCACTGAGATTTCCCATAAAGAATAGCTGCTATCTCAAAATTAACCAGCAACAAATGCTGGTGAGGCTGTGGGGTGACAGGAACCCTTTTCCCTATTGGTGGGAATGTAGACTGGTACAACCACTGTGGAGATTCCTTAAAAACTTGGATTAGAGATCCCATTTGACCCCACTATTCCTTTGCTAGGTATGTACACAAAAGAATCAAAAGTTTCATATCACAGAGACATATCTGCACCCATGTTCATAGCAGCTCAGTTTGTGATAGCTAAATCTTGGAAACAAACCAAATGCCCTTCAACTGGAGATTGGATAAAGATGTGTTTTGCTTGCCTGGGCTACATAGTGAGCTCAGGGCCAGCCTGAACTACAAAGTGAGACCCTGTCTCAAAAAAAAAAAAAAAAAAAAAAAGAAGATGTGTTTTTCTTTCTATAAAATGGAGTATTACTCTGCCATAAACAATGATAAATTTGAATCATTTATATTCAAATGGATGTACTTTCAAGACATACTCATAAGTGAAATAAATAGTCCATGGATCTGTAAATATCATCTTTTCTCTGGTATGGGAAACTGAAGATATAAATAAGCTCTAGAATATATGGTAGATACTATGTAATAGAAAATATTAAAAGGGAAATGTGCAGGGGTAAGTAACAAGGGGAAGAAAAAACATGATGGTAATAAAAAAAAGGGAAACAAAGTTTATGTATATGAGGCCAGGGAGTTGTAGGGTGCGTGGGGGAAGGGGAAAAAATAAGAATTAAATAGTGTCATATGCTGGTACAGAATCTTTTTTTTTTTTTTTTTTT
>PVIC010007958.1:0-31490 GCA_004025085.1 Thryonomys swinderianus | reverse complement strand
TCGGTGAAACATGAAAGAATTTTACATTTGTGAAATAAGAGCAAGCTAAAAATGAGCTAGTTAGAAAGATAGTAGTAGCTCTGTGGTAAGCTGCTTGCCTGGCATCTTTAAAGCCCTGGGTTTGACCCCTCAACATGGGAAAAAAACACTTAAAAATAAGGAAGTGTTTCAGGAAATGAAAAATGTAAAAACACGATTCTTAAAAGTTAAACATCTAGGGCTGGAGATTTAGCTCAGTGGTTCTGGTGCCTGCCTTGCAAGCACAAGGTCCCTAGTGAGCTCACTACATACTGAGCTCAGGGCCAGCCTGAACTAGAAAATGAGACCCTGTCTCCAAAAAAAAAAAAAAAAGAGTTAAACATCTAGGGGCCAGAGATTTGGCTCAGTGGTTCCAGTGCCTGCCTTGCAAGCGCAAGGTCCCTAGTTCAATCCCTGGTAACCACATACAACAATATTGGGCATGGTGGCCACGCCCACTAGCAATTAGTACCTCATACCACAGATGCTGGGTTTCGTGGCTCCAACCTGTCATCCCAGCACTCTGGAAGCAGAGGCAGGAGGATTGCTGAGTTCAAGGCTTGCCTGGGCTACATAGTGAGCTCAGGGCCAGCCTGAACTACAAAGCAAGACCCTGTTTCAAAAAAAAAAAAAAAAAAAGGTTAAACATCTAATATAAGGAAAGAACAATGAGCAGATGAGAATGTGAATAATAACCGAACTAGTGACTAGTAGAGTAAATAGAGAAAATGTCTCAGGCTACCCAGGAAAAATGGCCTCAGATCTAGAAGAAGAGAAATAAGGGGTGGGGTTAACAGAAAGCCAAACTCTGCCAGGTGATAGGCAGTCATTTTAAAACACATTTGCCACATTTGCCACATTTTCAGCAATTCCTTCATTGGGAGGTAGGCCTGTCTCCTCCCTTGGCATCATGACCAATCTTAAATTTGCTTACAGTCAACAACAGTTCAGCATCAAGGGACACTGTGGCTTCCGAAGCAAAGTCTTAAAAGTCAGTAGGGTCCCCTCTCATTTATGCATTCACTTTTGAAGCCCTACAAATCCATGACAAAAGTTCAGCAAGCCCAATGTGAGAGGAAACTCCACACTGCAAGGTCACATGTAGGCAGGCGCTCCAGAGAGAAGTCAGTTTTCAAATCCTCCAAAGCAGGCACATGAGCAAATCGGTTGTTTCATCTATTGGGCTTATAACAAATCACCCCAATGGAACAAAACCATCATGTGCTACAATCACAGATTTCACAGGTCAGGGCCATAGCTCAGGGACTGGAGTAATCTGAAGTCCCTTTCACTTACATGTGTGCGGTGATACTGGCTGTTGGCTGAGGGGTCCAGTTCCTTCTCCAAGTCAGTTAGGACTACCTGATGCTGTGGAAGGGGATTCTGTGGGAGAGTTTCCTGGGAGAATAAGAGAGAGATAAAAAAGTCATACTGTTTTCTGGAGATGGCTTCAAAAGTAATACAATGTCACTCCAGCCATTTCTGTCTCATCAACATAGTCACCAAATCCCAGCCGTCTTCATGAGGAAGGCAAACAGATTCTGCTTCCTGGTGCAGAGTGCTGAGGTTCCAGAGGGTGTGTGAGAAAGTCTTGCACTGGGTTTCTCAGATGATTCCAGCTCAAGCCTAAAACATCATAGCAAACTTCAATGAATGTGTGTTTTCAGATGCTGAGTCTTACAGCCATTTAATAATCAGCAATAGGAACTAAGGCATTATCAGGAGCTGACTTGTGAACTCTGTAAATTTGCATGTTGAGATAAAGAAGCCCAGTTCCTCAGCACAGACTCTTATTTGGTGATCAGCTGGTCACCAAAGCTGAGGAGAAGCCCTGTCAGAAACCACACCCTGCCAGCATCTAGAGCTGCATTTTTTGGCTGCAAGACTTTGAGAAAGTCAATTTCTGCTCAAGACAGTCTGATACTTTGTTATGGAGGACCTAGTAAATTTAAAGAACATGCTAGAGGAAAACAATTGCACAAAGAAATGCATGCATTCTAAAAAACATTTTCCATAGGGGACATCTGAAAACGGCTATTTTTAAGTTGAAATGGTAGATCTCTACCATGAAATGAAGGGTTAATATTTTAAACCATTTTAATATATCTATTTCTACTAAGATGAAAAAATTCAACTAGGTAAGTAGAAGATACAAGTCATAAACCATTATTTATAATAATGGGATGTACACATTTTTAATACCAACATATATGTACTTTTATGTAAATTTACAGAAGAAATTCGGACATACAGGCAGAATTCTGTACAACAACAGAATTCTGGTCCTGCAATGAGCTCCTTAAATAACTGGTCGCTAAATGAAGTATTGTATACCATATGTACATTACAGTATTCAGAAGAAAGAAATGGTCAGAGGAAACTATAACTTGATGACTTTGCTTTTATTTTCACAATGCTTTTAGCCAGTACTGTGATGTATAACAGCGCATAAAACTACAGTACCATATGGGCTGGAGACTTAGCTCAGTGGTTCTGCTGCCTGTCTAGCAAGCACAAGGTCCCTGGTTCGATCCCTGAAACCACATACAATGATATCACATTGGGCGTAGTGACTCATGCCACCAGCAATCAGTACCACACCCCCACGACGCTGGGTGTGGTGGCTCACTCCTGTAATCCCAGCACTTGGGAGGCAGAGGCAGGAGGATTGCTGAGTTTGAGGCTTGCCTGGGCTACATAGTGAGCTCAGAGCCAGCCTGAACTACAAAGTGAGACCCTGTCTCAAAAAACAAAAAGCAAAACAAAACAAAAAAACCCAACAGCACCATATAGTCCAATCAACAAAATTTATAGTGCTATATAAATAAAGTCTATCATGCTTTTTTTTCTTTTCTTTTTTCTTTTCTTTTCTATTCTTTTCTTTTCTTTTCCTTTCCTTTCTTCTCTTTTCTTTTTTAGTTCAGGCTGGCCTTGAACATACTATGTAGCCCAGGCTAGCCTTGAACTCACAGCATTTCTCCTGCCTCTGCCCCCAAGTGCTGGGATTATGGCATGAGCCACCCTCCCATCATTGTGGTATATGGTTACTGGGGATCAAATGAGGGACCTTGCACTTGCCAGGCAGATGCTGGAACCACTGAGCTAAATTCCCACCCTTGTACCATGCTTTTAAAAAGACATAGAGGTTCTCTGAACAAGATATGCAGAACTACAAAAATGGGTCATATGTCTGAACAGATGTTAAACAGGCAGGTGGTTAAGCAAAGAATATCTGTATACTCTCAAATATCTGTATACTCTCAAATATAGATTACACACAATCATAAGTGTGTTCACCTTTTGCTTTAATCCTGTATATTTCTATCTTGTTGAAATTTATGTGGTGGCTATACATTCCTGTACTAATAATGTAAAAGTTTAAGTCAGTTCCTTAATTCACTATACCTTTTTTTTTTTTTTTTTTTGAGACAGGGTCTCGCTTTGTAGTTCAGGCTGGCTCTGAGCTCACTATGCAGCCCAGGCAAGCTTCGAACTCAGCAATCCTCCTGTCTCTGCCTCCCGAGTGCTGGGATTACAGGCGTGAGCCACCATGCTCGGCAATTCACTATATCTTAATCTATCATAACATCAACTTTCTGTTTGCTTAGGCCAAAACTGTTACACAGCCCTGCAGTGGCCCTGACTCAGGCCCAGCTATAATTGTCCATCATAGGAGAAGCAACCTGCTTGCCTGGAAATCCTTTGTGAGAGTGAAAACACTGGGACAGCAGAAGGATGGTGGAAATTTCATCAGTGAACTGATTTACCAGGACTGAGCATGTTCAGGTTGGCAAGTTCCATGCTTCTGCTTGGGAATCTGGGCTATGCGGTTGCTGCAGTGGCTAGAACTTTGGATGACTCCCAAGAGAAAGGAAGGTGATGAATAGTACTTCGGATTTAATTCTTTGAAATTGAAAACTAAACATGTCCCTCCTGTGTCCCTGACCCTTGATTCAAGATACATATACTGGGGCCGGAGATTTAGCTCAGTGGTTCTGGCGCCTGCCGTACAAGCGCAAGGTCCTGAGTTCGATCCCGGTAACCACATACAATGTTGGGCTTGGTGACTCACGCCCACCAGCAATCAATTCCACATACCACAGTGCTGGGCGTAGTGGCTCACGCCTGTAATCCCAGCACTCGGGAGGCAGAGACAGGAGGATTGCTGAGTTCGCGGCGGCTTGCCTGGTCTACATAGTGAGCTCAGGGCCAGCCTGAACTACAAAGCGAGACCCTGTCTCAAAAAAAAGATACATATACTGGAGCCCATGGAGCTCGCGAAGGCAGAGTTATCAGTGTTAAAAGTGGAGCTGAGGGGCTGGAGATTTAGCTCAGTGGTTCTGGCACCTGCCTGGCAAGCACAAGGTCCCTGGTTTGATCCCCGGTAACCACATACAACAATACTGGGCGTGGTGACTCACGACCACCAGCAATCAATACCACATACCACAGTGCCTAGTGTGGTGGCTCATGCCTGTAATCCCAGCACTCAGGAGGCAGAGGCAGGAGGATTGCTGAGTTCGAGGTTTGCCTGGACAACCCAGTGAACTCAGGGCTGGCCTGAACTACAAAGCCAGACCCTGTCTCAAAAAAAAAGGAAAAAAAAGTGGAGCTGAGGCTAGGTAAGTCTGCCCTGTTGGGGAAATTCTGAGCTTCTTTAATGAAGCACTGTGTTCTCCTAGGTCAAAAGGCAAACAAAATGCAGTTACTCGAACCCCACCATCTTCCCTGGTATTAATCTCTCTTACATATTTTGTCACTTAAAAAACGAATGGACCGGATAAGTACGGGATACATGACAATTACATCAGCTTGGGGAATGATTGGAACACATCTCATTTTAATCATTTTTCTCCCTCTGCCCTCCCCTCCCCTCCCCTTCATCTCCCACATCCCTTTCCATCTCTACAGAGGAGATTGTGTCTCTCACCCCAACACCCTCTTGTGCCCAAATACAACTAAGAAAGCAAGAGAAGAGTGACTCAGTGTCCCAGCATGCTCTCTGTCATCCGGAATTTCCCTGGGCCTTCCTTCTGTCAGCCCACAAGGCAGCAGAGAAGAGCCAGGAGGGAGAGGTTGGAGGGCATGCGCAGGGTCCTCACCCCCAGCAACTGGAGCAGAAGCTAAAGGCACAGCAGTTTGCTTCAGACCAGGATGGAAAGAACTTGAAGCTGGGCAGGGGAGGTGGGAAGGCCGGGGTGACACGGCCAGAGGAACAGTGTCAGTGTAATACACACATTTTCTTGTTTTCAGGGTTTTAAAGTATCTGGTGCCTGAAGCCCCACTGCCCAGTGAGTGAGTACCCTTCCCAGGCCATCTCATTCTTAGCACTAACTTTAGACTTCCTGGGTGAGCATCTTCTGTTTATGAACTCACCAGCCTAGAGCTCAGGCTCTTAGGCACTTTTGTCTGGGCTCTAACACTCACATAGGTGACAGATGTTCCTCTGCACAATGCCCTCCAGGGCCAATACCAAAAAGGGGGGGCTACAGGGAGCTTTAACATATGGTCTCCTTGCATATCTGAAGATTCCCCCAACTTCTTTTTTTTCCTTTTTGACATAGGGTTTCCCTTTGTAGTTCAGGCTGGCCCTGAGCTCACTATGTAGCCCAGGCAAGCCTCAACTTCAGCCATCCTCCTGCCTCTGCCTCCTGAGTGCTGGGATGACCGGCGTGAGCCGCCACACCCGGCGTCCCCCAAATTCTTTATTCCTGAGAGTCACCTCCTTGTCTGTACACCTCGCCACACCTGATGAAAAGAAGTCCAGGGTACAGTTCCAAATGTTTGAGACAGGGAATAAATAGCACGCAGTTTAGGACACTTGCTGATGTAGGCGAGGAGGGCTTGTGAGAAGTGGTCTGTAGTTGAACCACTCGGCCAAGGGCCAGACTGGCTGGCACTCAGAGCTCCAGGACTCTTCCCTTCCCTTCCTCCAAGTTGGCATTCTGAACTGCGTCCCACTGGCCACGGAGAAATCACCATTCATTTTCTGATCTCTTGAACGTTCCTGAAAACGTGAGAAGTCCGGGAAAACGCACTCAGGGGCTAGCATAGGATGTGTGGGTGATCTTGGAATCCGGGAAGCTCTGTCCAAGTGAGCAGTGAAGAGAGGAGAGAAAGGCTCACAGAGCCCCTCCCAGCTGCTGATTTTCCTAATCCTACATCCAAAGGAGGGCCTCGGTCCTAGGGAAGCACTCTCTACTTGTTTTCTTTCTTTCTCTTTCACAGTATTCTTTATTAATTAAAACTATGAAATGTTAAGTGCCGGGCATGGTGGCTCATGTCTGTAATCCCAGCACTCAGGAGGCAGAGACAGGAGGATTGCTGAGTTCGAAGCTTGCCTGGGCTACATAGTGAGCTCAGAGCCAGCCTGAACTACAAAGCGAGACCCTGTCTCAAAAACAAAAACAAAAACAAAACAAAACAAAAACTATGAAATGTTAGAAGATTGAAGTAATTTTTTGTTTGTTTGTTTTTGCAGTACTGGGGATTAAACTCAAGTCCTTGTGCCTCCAAGGTAGGCATAGTACCACTTGAGCTAAATCCCCAGCCCCACTGAAGTAATTTTTTAAAATAACTGGCATACAAATAAAAAACATATCTTTCAGTGTTCTTTTTCTAATTTTCCTGGGGAGAGCTTCATTTTTTTCCTCATAAAATTGTAGTTCTATCTCTCTGTTTCTCTTTTGCATATAGGTGTGTGTATGTATATGTATATATGAGGATATAATGCAAATATCCTTATATCTATGTTAAATATTTCCTTATTTCATTTTTTATCATTTCACATGTTAAGTGTTTTATCTTTTTTGCAATTTGAAATAATACATCTATTATTTTCTAGGTGACTTGTGCTTTGAAAAGCTTTGTCTTTTTTAAAAAATTGATTTTGTCAGTACATTTTATATGCACATCACGATCATAATTGACATTGAGAATTTGTACCAGTATATGACATGATTTAATTCTCATTTTTCCTATTCTCCTGCCCACCCTACAACCCTCTACCCCTTATATACAGAAGCTTTGTTTCCTTTTTTTTAAGCCATCAAATGTTTTCTTTCCCTTCTTTATTTACATCTCCTTTTTCCTTTTGAATATTTTCTATTTCACAATTTCTATCCTACATTCTAGAACTCATTTATACCTTCAGTTTCTCCTTCCAGAAAAAAGACACTATATTTACATGTCTGTAACCAAATTTAGATTCTCTGGGTTCTGTAGAATTTTCCCTGCCTGTCCCTCAGTTTCCCCATCTCTGTGAAGAGATCATGGAACAATTATATCTCTATAACCACAGAGTTGAAATTCCATGATGAGACAGGCTCAGCCTTGAGCATGCTGAGACCATTCCCGGATGAAGGAGCTCTAACTTGATTGCCTATGTCAGCTGTCTTCATGCTGTGTGACCGCTGTGTGACCACTGTGCTTGAGTACACACAGCCAAACACAAAAAACGCACACACCAAGGGAAGAAAAAACCTGGAAGACTTATCAATTCTGGTTTCTCCACATTAAAAACCAGTATTTTAGGCTCCAGACAACACCGCCGGGGCTGTGGGCCATCTAATAGCTCCCCAGACACAGATCAGACCATCTCGTTACCAGTGGAGCCTGTCCGAGTGTTCAATAATGTAAGAAGCATGCAAGTTTGCCATGCAGAAAAGATCTGAAGCATGGGCCATTCTAACTAGCACAGGAGCAAACTCTACCTCTGAGGAAGGAGCTAGGAGAAGAAAAGTTCCCTTCACTCCTGCAGTGTAAGGTGTTTTTCTCAGAATGTAAGACCCACAGTAATGTCACCCTTAACAGTCACTTTAAGGGAGTTTTCTCTGAGCTCCAATGGGACAATGCATCAGGAGGACAAGGAGGTGCATGCTGCCAGGCATCCAACCAGAGCCCAATAAATGTCAATGAATACTGTATTCCCTGTGCAAAGAATCTCAAAAATGTTGAGGAACGACTTTAAGAAGTCTACATCTTGATTGTAAATAGTAAAACAAAGTGAATAGAAAAGGCATATGACATTGGACATTATTACATCATTGTTGAATAATTCATGGACAAAAGGGAAAATTGAAAAATTGAAGTTGCTTAATATTTACAAATGACTCAATTGAAAAGTAAAACTGTGAGATATAGTACATGGAAAATATCAGGCCAAATGAATTGAATAGAAAACAAGAAAATTAAAAATAAGGGAGTGAAAAACAGTGGAACAATAGTACAGGAAAGTCAAAGCAAAATTAATAAAATATTTTGAGTATTTTGGGATTGGTTCCATATAGAGCTGCTTTTAATCTATGATTAAGTTAAATTTGTATAATATCAGTCCTTATATCCTATAAGGACTATACATGTCCTTATAGGATATTCCTAAGTACTTTTAGTTAAATTTTGTATCATTAGGAAAGCATATTTTTCCTTAAAATTTTCAAGCAAAATTACCTTCTTTGGAATTTATTAAGACTTTTTGCTAGTTTTGAATCCAGCTAAGTGACACAATTTCTTATTTTTATATGTTAATTTGTTGATGATAATCATAATTAATGGGTCTGTATTATTTTCCTTTTAACACTGCATTCTTTACTGAGTTAATGAATTACACTGAAAGAATTGCTTAACTGCATAGTTTCACTTTATGGAGTGAGAATAGTTGCTTACATTAGTTCACTAAAGAAGTGTGTGTGTGTGTGTGTGTGTGTATGTATGTGTGTGTGTTTGTGTGTGTGAGAGAGAGAGAAATTGGGCATATCTTGTGACATTCAGACCCTGTCCTTCTAAACACTAAATAGTGAATTTCATTACTTAGTTTTCTGATAGGGAACCATTATTTCATGACAAGGATAGGAAGGGAGAAATATGGATATTTATGATGCATTATGCTTTTAATTCAATGCAAAATTCACTTTTATGAGTACATATGATTTATATTTGTGAGAAGTGTGTGTGTGTGTGTGTGTGTGTGTGTATGTGTTTACGTGAGCCCTGGTCAAGTTTTAGTGTCAGGGTATCATTAAATTGTCTGTGAAATGTTCTTTGCTATGTTCCAGGACAGTTAATGTAACCCAGGAATCATCTGTTTTAAAAAGCAACCTAAGTAGGCCGGGCGTGGTGGCTCACACCTGTAATCCCAGCACCTGGGAGGCAGAGACAGGAGGATTGCTGAGTTCGAGGTTTGCCTAGCTACATAGTGAGCTCAGGGCCAGCCTGAACTACAAAGTGAGACCCTGTCTCAAAAAACAAAACAAAACAAAAAAAAGCAACCTAAGTAGGAGTCTTGTACAAACTAGACCTTGGCTGTGTTTTCCCATTTCTCCTGTATTTGTAATCAGGTTACATTATTGCTTTGATTTTGTTAAACTCTATTTTAGTAGGAAAATCACCAAAGCATTCTCAGTTTTCAGCTTTTGCAAGAAAAGAATGTGATACTCCTCTATTACTCTCAATCATTTTTCTTATCATTTTCTAATCTCCACATTGGTTCTTTTTCATATATCTACTTTTTTATTAGGACAATGATCAGTCATAGCCTTATTATTTTATTGATTATTTTTCCCCAAAAACTCATGATTCCATGGTTTAAGCCTTTTGGTTACTTTTTAAATTTTCCATATTTTTTGCTATTATCACTGTCAAAATACTATTTTCATGTATGTTGATGGTTTTCCCTTTAGCTTTTAAAATTTTATGCTAATCCTTTTCATCTTAACCTTTTCTCTTAGATGAAACTGAGACTACTTATGAGTACTAAGCAAACTTTGTACAGATTTTTAAGAGGTAGATACTCACTGCAATGTATTGGTAACTATATTTAAATTTTCTCTTTAATGCCAAATATATTTAACATACTTTTCACACACTTGTGAAAGCTATCTTTTGGTATATTTTATGATTTCTTCATCTATAACCAAAGAATTAAATCTACATGATTTTTTTATGCATCTTAAATTTTCTTGTCACTTCTTGAATATTTGCTTTTAAAACTATGTTCTTCCTTTTTATTGATAGAAAGCTTCATATAAATGTATATAAATACATATGATGCAAATATATGTAATAAGATATTACACATATATGGCCATCATGGCTTGTGCAAAATCAGTTAACTACCCTAAGTCCAAAACTGTGTATATTAGACCTTGAGAACTTGTTTGGTGGTTCATGCAGAACAGAGCTATTCACATACTCTTGACTGAGGAAATGGTCCTCCTCTATCAGGGTAGTCATCCTCTTGGATGCACATGGAGCGGTGAGGGAGGAAAGAGCCCCTGCCTGGCCAGATGAGCTGAATCAACCATGGCAATCAATGGGGGTGACAGATTCCACCACCAGATGGCCTTGGCATTGGAAAATATTTTATGTCAGAGCATAACTCAGGTAGATAACTGGCAGAGTAGTATCCCAGGTCATAAACTTCACTTCTGGGAGCCTGAGGCCACTGGTCCTTGGCAGTGGCTGTGCCAAATCCACCTGGTCTACCATGGCCACCTGGGTCAGTGTCACAGCCCTCCTGTGACATGCCTGCAATGTATCACTGGGGGAACTGTGGGGAAATGCAGATATCAGTTCTTTTTGGTTGTTTACCTCATCTGCTGACTTCAGAAAAAAATATGGGTCTGGGCCTGAGATTTAGCTCAGTGGTTCCAGCGCCAGCCTCACAAGTGCAAGGCCCTGAGTTTGATCAGGTAACCACATACAATGCTGGGCGTGGTGACTCACGCCCACCAACCATCAATACCACATACCACAGTGCCGGGCGTGGTGGCTCACGCCTGTAATCCCAGCACTTGGGAGGCAGAGACAGGAGGACTGCTGAGTTCCAGGCTTGCCTGGGCTACATAGTGAGCTCAGGGCCAGCCTGAACTACAAAGTGAGACCCTGTCTCAAAAAAAAAAAAAAAAAAAAAAAGGGTCTGTCCGTTTCTCTTTTAACTTGTCAGCTTTTTCTTTGCATGTTTTGTAGCAAGACTGTTAAAAGTCCAACAATCCATGATTCTTAAAGGGTATAATGTTCATTAATATTTTTATCACTCTTTTGCCTTCACTAGAAACCATTGCTTCATATCTTTCTTGCCTACAGGGAATTTTGCTATTCCTTTGCTACAATGATGTGCCTAGTAAGACAAAAGTTGACTTAAATTTTGTCCTTTATGTTTCATTCAGTTCCAGATGTACCAATGGTGGCCAAGACAGACCATTACCCACTTGCAGATCTCCTTCTTTGCAGATCTATATTCACTGCTACTATATCCCTTTGACTTCTTTTTGTGCTCATATTTTCTATTTCATAAGCATTCTCAGTGTTTTTTCTTTGCCTGTTCTTGCTTTGAGTTTCCTTTATTCATTATCTTTTTCATAATACTGAGATCCAATCCCAAAAGTTCTGTGCTACTGAGCTACATCTTAGCCTTTTTTATTTTGAGACAAGATCTTGTTAAGTTTCCCAGTCTGGATCTCAAATTTCTTTTTCTTTAAAGCACTACCAGGGATTGAACTCAGGATCTTACACTTGCCAGGCAAGCATGGTGCCACTGAGCTATATCCCTGGCCATGGATTCAAATTTTTTTTTATTTGTTTGTTTTTTGAGACAGGGTCTCGCTTTGTAGTTCAGGCTGGCCCTGAGCGCAATATGTAGCCCAGGCAAGCCTCGAACTCAGCAGTCCTCCTGTCTCTGCCTCCTGAGTGCTGGGACTACAGGCGTGAGCCACCACGCCCAGCCCAAATTTTTGATCCTTATGCCTCAGTCTCCCAAGTAGCTCTAGTATTTTGATGCTTCTATATTCTATTTAAATTTTTCTGCTAAAAGCTCTTTAGTCACTGTACTAAACATTAATCTATAGACCAGCCAGTATTCACAGCCTTTATTTAAATAAGATAAAAATCCTCTGTAATGTTTTGGTTTTTTACCTTCTCTAACATTATCCTCCTTCCCTATTAAAGTCTTGATTGGTGTTAAAATATTTTAAGTATACAAAAATAATCATGTTGGCCAGATGTCGAAGTTTGTGTAGGTAGTTTTGTTTGTTATGGTTTTATCCTGGTTTTTTTTTCAAGGACATTTAAAGAACTCATATTTTCTTTCTTTCTTGAATTGATTTGTTTTTCAATTAATTAATTAATTAATTTTTAAAAAGAAAGTCTCATCCTGGCCTCGAACTCACAAACTTCTTTACAAAGAAAGTAATTCATTGTTCAGTTTGGAGCAAGTTATTATTTTGCTTATATTAATGTAAGCTGGGTGAGAGTAGCACCTCTCCTGCCCAGCTGTGAGGAACTGACTGGGCTTTCTTCCTGACGTGGCATATACTGCAGTATGTGGGGCCTGGCCCTGGTTTTTGCGCCCATAGCTTTTTCATCTTCTTTGAACATAACTCATTAGTCAGGGAGAGGGAGGCAAGGGTCACTCTAAAAATCTGTTGCAAATTACATGCTACAAGCTCAGGAAAATAGACATGTATTGCCCTAGTGTGGTAGAACACACTTGTAACCCTAGCACTTGAAGGCTGAGGCAGGAGGATCACTGAGAGTTTGAGGCCAGCCTAGGCTACATAGGGAGATCAAGGACAGTCTGGATAGTAAGATTCTGTCTCAGAGAGAGAGAAGGAAGGAAGGAAGGAAGGAAGGAAGGAAGGAAGGAAGGAAGGAAGGAAGGAAGGAAGGAAGAAGAGAAAAAAATATATATATTAAGAATCTGACATTCATGGACATATCTTCCCAATGGGCCAATTGATCCCAAATAAGCTGTGTCACAGATAGATACACACACACACACACACACACAGACACACACCTATGTATGTGTGTATTTGTACTGTATAGTAGCTTACAAAGCAAATTGAACCTACTGTTTTGCAAACCTGAAAATGAAGATTCGTGTCCCCAGAGATGCTGGGCGTGAGGGGAGACACCTGTAACCAGTGTCCTGGGGGGCTGAGAAGGGCTCTGGCAAGAAGCAAACTACAAAACTGACAGTGTCTCCCGAAGGAGATACTATTCCCCTTATTTAAAATGAGGAACCCATAGCTCAGTCTTGGAAACAACCCAAATGCCCATCAGCTGGAGAGTGGATAAAGAAGATGTGTTTTTTTTAATAAAATGGAGTGTTATTCTGCCATAAAGAATGACAAGATTGATTTATTTATGTGCAAATGGATACACCTGGAGGACACGCTAATGAGTAAAATCGATAGATCACAGATAGGCAAATACCGGGTCTTCTCACTGATATGAGCACCAGTAGATGCAAATGAGATCTAGAAAGTATGACAGTCTTTGTAGAATGGGAAATTTCCAAAGGAAATTTGGTGTGGGGATGTGATGAGGGGAAGGAATAAATACGATTCTGAAAGAAAATAAAAGAGCATGTATATAGGGGGTGGGGAGGTGTGGGTGGGTGGGGATATGGGTAAAAATGAGAATTGACTGTGTCATATATTGGTACAAATTCCCCAATGTTATGTGTGATTGTGAGATGTATATAAATTGTACCAATAAAGAATTCAATTTTAAAAAATGAGGAAACCATGGCTTCTGAAGACAAAATGACTTGCTCAGACTTACAGTGGAGCCAGCATGCAAAGCTGGGTGCATTTCCTTCCTGAACGCTTGGGCATGGCTTTGATGCCTGACACTAAAGGCTGTGGGACAGTTAAAGGTGGGGCTGGCCTTTGAGCTCCAGATGCCCAGAGCAGGACCTGGTCCCGCCGTCTGACTCCTGCTGCCTGGTTAACCATGCACGGTAGGGCGTGTTGGGGGTTACGCAGGCTGGCCAGTGGCCTGAAGGCCTCAATATTGCTCCTGAGCTCTTCCACTTGAAGAGGACCCCCTTTTACCTCTGGGTAGTTTTCAAATTTGGGAGCATAACTCATCCAATCCTGACCCTTATTCTCTTCTTATCTAGATGACTTCACCCAGGATATTAATTATAAAAAATTGCAACACCCCATTTTAAATGACATAAGTTATTTTGAGAACACTGGCTCTGCCTCAAAAAAAGAAAAAAGGACTGTCTTTTTAATAAAGTGAATCATTCTAAACCAAACCTCTGGAGGCCATGCGCGTTGACACACAGCTCTCTCATTCCTGAGATATTAAAAGGCAACTCCTTAGACATGAGAAGTGAGCACAGAAAGAAATCTTGTACTGGAAATTCAGGGACTCACCTGTGACTGGACTCATGATTGCTTTGCACACAACACACAGGACTTCTTGCGTGTCCATCATGCACCAGGCAAGAAGGATTCTGAGGAAGGCCAGATTATCCTATCTCCAGGCCTCCTTGGTCCTCCTAGCAGAGAAGCCAGCCTGACCAGAGTGACTGATCCAGCCAGGTTGGCTAACTCCAGAGATGACATTCCTCCCTCCACCGAGGGCAACTGGAAGTTGAAGGAGAGAACCATGGAGACTCCCAGCAGAAATGAATGTAGAATCTGAATTTTAGTAGACAAGTTAGAAGGTACCAGACTAAGAGAGGAGAAATTCCAAGGAAAGAATTATAAACTTTGTGTTTTAAAAATATAAAAAGCTGCTGTCCTTATTAATCCTATTGCCTTTCCTCCAAGGTCTGGAAGAAACAACACTTGCCTGACCCACCCCTTAAGATGGCTGAATGCTCCTTCATTGCACAGCTGTTAAAGTTCACTGTCTAGGAAGGGGACATGAATGGGGGTGAGGAAAGGAGTAAAAAGAATTAAGATGGATAATGTACAAGAACTGACTCCCCATGATGAATACAATCACTCTGTTACGGAAAAATACAAATTTGACAAGTCTACTTGTTTTTATTTTTTTGTGGTACCAAGGATTGGACTCTGGCCCTTGTGCTAGCAAGGTAGGTGTGGTACCACTTGAGCTAAATCTCCAGCCCTATTTGTTTATATGTTGTCTCCTTAAAAGTTTGGCTAGTGGGACCAGAGATTTAGCTCAGTGGTTCCGGGTGCCTGCCTAGAGGTTTTTTTTTTTTTTCATTCTAAATGGAATCTACTCAGAAAGCTATCCCTCTCTCCTCAATCTACTCCCTTCCATGATCCTTTGTCACTCAGACTCAGTCACATCTTTGTTACCTCCTTTGCTTTCTTCTTTGTCTCGCTTTGTCCCCTTAAAGGTACCAATCTTTAGAGTACTACAGTTGTACCTCTGTGAACTTCCCATCCTATCCTCAGATTCACTAATGCCTCTGCTGACCCTCCCCCGGCAGAAGCCTAAACCTGCCAGAGGAGCCTCAATTGTCACTGCAGGCTCTTTCCAGGCCCGCGAATCTGTGCTTCTCTTCTAACTACCCCTGCTCAGGCCAGACGATCTCCTCTCCTGTCCTCATACTGCAAGTGGTGCTGAGCTCCTTCAGGCCAGCAGAGTGATCTACCTCCTAGAGGGACCCAGTGAGACTGGAGTCTAGTTAGTGAGGCTCCAGGAATCGGAAGTGGGAAAAGTGACGTTCTGAACCTTGGTAATGTGCTGCTCACTCTTTGGCTTTAATATATCCTAGAGGTTGTGTTGTGTGTGACATGTTGGGGGAAGGGGTAAGACAGAGACAGAGGCAGAAGGACCGAGGATGGTGATAAAGGTTTGTGACTGAAGAAAGGCTGAAAGAACACAAGTAATAAAACTAGACAATAGCCCACAAGACAGACTGTTGTTTTCAGAGAGATTTTGTGAATGCATTTGTCTTTCATGTTGGCATACTGAGAACCAAATTTGCATAAATATATGCACAGACTTTTTTCCCACTGTGCAGAGGAAGCACTCTTTTCCACGCCTAAGATTTCCTGCAGTCAGGGAAAAAAAAAAAGCCTATGACACAGAGGGAGAAGAGGGCCTCACCCAGTCGAATGTCCTTAGGCTGCTTCCTGTTCCTCTGGCATGGATAGCTTCATATCCAGGACCCATTATGACAGGAAAAATTAATTATCAGGAGGAGCTGGAGGAGAGCAACTGGGCCTTGTCACAGGAAAGCAGCAGTTTGGGATTTTGCTGGGAGAATCAGTTACTTCCACAAAGAGGAACAGAGCATTGCAGAAGCCAAAGTATGAAGTCCATCGGTGACCACTGCAACAGGGAGGTCATGAGAGTTGCTGGCAGCCACACAGACAACACATTGTAGCTCTGGTATCAAAAGACACAGCCTGGAGCAAGACAGAGGACCTTGGCTTTCTCAAGACCATTGGCCATGTTGGTTTTCCATCCCACAGTGGCAGAAGAAAGGGCATTGGGGAGCCCCTCCCCCTCAGTAATGCAGCAGTGTTTATCCATTGGAGATTGAATAATTCCCCAAACTATTAAGTTTTAAGATCAGAGTCAGCTTTAAACCAGATTGAAATTTAGGTTTTGGTCGGTTTTGTTTTATATGGTAGATATACAGGGACATGTGTGAAAGTCTGCTGGGTGGTATTCTGTGTGTGTGTGTGTGTGTGTTTTGTATGTGTGTTGCATCTGTTTTGCTGTATTCTGGGTGACTAGCATATAGAGATTTGAGAATAGGCCCAGTGAGTTAACACAAACCTTTAAAAATAATTACTCTCTTCTCTGTAAACTCAAGTTGTCATATGAGTTAACTCTGGGGCCTCCTCCCACAGTAGCCCTTCAATAAGTTATAGTGAGGAGAAAGATGAGTAGGAAGAAATGAAGCTGGGATACTATTCCAAGAAATGACTTCACCTGACATTTAACTGACTTCATAATCTATCCCAACCTCCTTTCAAATATTATTTCTCATTTATTCCTTTAATGTACTCAATCTCTTTACAGGGATAATTTTCTCTAAATTTAGAGTCTCTCTCTTTCTCTTTCTCTCTTTCTCTCTCTCTCTCTGAAAATGTGCTGCAGCTTCATAAGTAGAAAATTGCTCCTTTCCTTGAAGCAAGGGCCTCCCTCTCCTCCCACCTATTTTAGTGTCTTTCTGAAGCCTGTATTTCTTTCCCCTCATTGCTCTGAGTTTATGGGCGCTGAGCATCCAAGGCTGAGCCTCACTGAACACAAAGAATGAGAACTGAAAGGGAAGATGAACAGAAATTAGAGCACCAGTTTGGCAGGAACATGGGATCAGATAAGAACCAGAGAGCAGAAACAAAAAGAAGGAACCCCCCTCAGGGGACACAAAACTTGCCTTTGTGCAGAAGCAGCAATATTGGGAGTTGAGGAAGTAGCCTGGCTGGGGCCATTTTCATGAATTTAAGAACATGTGATCAGAGACCTCTAGCCTTGTTCCCTTCTCAGCCTTCTCTTTTTCCCAGGCATCAAGCTTCAGGCTGGCATGGAGTAGGGTTTCAGCAATAAGGGTCTGTGAAGGAGAGAAGAAATCTGGCCAGTAAGCAAATATTATCAACAACTCAAGAAACTTCCATTGCTTGCTGGCTGTTATGTGTCTGGCGCTGTAATAGGAGTCCAACAGAAGGCAATTTCATCAAAAGGACCCCATGCCAGAGTGCACACGACCAGTGAGGCAGAGAGAAGCAATTAGGTGCACAAATTGGAATCAACTGGCAATAGCAAAGATGTCATTGTGGGCGTCACAATGCCTACTGCCTTATTATTTTTCACCAAACTTCTAGGGAGTAAATACTAAAATAAGTAGGCTAAGGCTAACACTATGCATATTAGTTAGGGTTCTCTGCAGAAACATAACCAACATAAAATGCTGTATAGTTATACAAAGAGATTTTTAAAGTAGGCTTTCAGAATCCCAAGTAGAAGAGACAAAATGGCTGCCTGTGGGATCAGAGGTAAAGAATACAAAGTGGCAGTCTGTACATTGGACAGCTGGGAGATCCAATCACAGAGAGGTCAAAGTCTGGGAAGCTCACTGTAGAGTGGAGAACGTTAGAGCTCTACCAAAAAAGGGGAACATGCACTGCTTCTTTCCATTCTTATTCTATCTAGGCTATTAGCCTACTGGTCAATATCACCTACATCTGGAGGACATCTTCCCTTTCAGTTTGCTGATCTACATGTCAGCTGTCTAGAGTCATCTTCAGAGCTTTTTAATCTGGTAGGCAGTTCATACTCAAGTCAAGTGACACAATGCAAGTAAGGATCACACTGTGCATGTAACTGCTCAAACCCTTCCATTCCCAGGCCTGTTCTACTCTGTGCTCCTACCAAACTGCTTATTCCACTATAGGATACACTGTTGTGAGGATTATGAGACGATTCTAGAAATTCTTTTCTTTCTTTCTTTCTTTCTTTTTTTGCAGTACTGGGGGTTGAACTTAGGCCCTTGTGCTTCCAAAGTAGGTGCAGTACCACTTGAGCTAAATCCCCGGCCCCCTTGAAATTCTTGAGAATGTCGATGAGGTTACTTTAACCACTATTTTGAAAACCATTGAAAGTTAATGTTTTTCTTCCCAAGTCATGGCAGAACATGCATCCTTCATATTTATCTCTTTTTTTTTGTTTCATTTTTTGAGACAGGGTCTCGCTTTGTAGTTCAGGCTGGCTCTGAATTCACTATGTAGCCTAGGCAAGCGTTGAACTCAGCAATCCTCCTGTCTCTGCCTCCCGAGTGCTGGGATGACAGGCGTGAGCCATCACGCCCGGCACTGTGGTATGTGGTATTGATTGCTGGTGGGCGTGCCAGCATTGTATGTGGTTACCGGGGATTGAACTCAGGACCTTGCGCTTGTGAGGCAGGCGCTGGAACCACTGAGCTAACCCTCTGGCTCCATATTCATCTCTTTCTAATGATTACCTTTTCCTGAGCCTACAGGAAAAGCTTGAAGTTTGGTGTCAGAATCAAGGCACAGATTTTTGTGCTTGTCAAGGGACAGAGGAAAGTAGCTGCATCAAAAGGTGCTACTTCAATCTTCAGCATGGCTCTAGACCAGCTGTGGACAGCTCATCATGTGGCCCTAGGAGACAGTGAACTTTTAACATTGTTACACAGCTTTTTAAGAATCTTTTCATGACTCAGGTGTGCTATGTAGGCAGACTGTGTAGGCAACACTGGAGCACCGTAAGGGAGGGCACAGAACAGTGCTAATTCTGCCTTCTGTGCCCACCATACACAATCGGTTATATGGAAACCCACCTACATGAGACACAACATGCTACTACCAGTAACCGTATTTCAACTTCCACGCATGTGTCTGTGCTTGTGGAGGTGGCATTTCTTGTTATCAGGCAGACACGTGAGTTGCCTTATTTAATTATTAAACTGGGGATTATTTCAGAAAGTGATTTGATAAATTAAAACATAAAAAGGAAGCCTTGTTACTCATATACATGAACTATATTGTGTATTTTATATGTGCCCCAAGATAGAGCCTCTGCCCCCGGTGCAGCCCAGGCCTGCCATAAGATCGGACACTCCTAGCCTAGATCCTGACAACTCTGAGTACACAGGCCATCACTCCTATTGCCAGAACCAAGTGGGTTGTGTCTGCACCCCTACAATAATGTTTTAAGCAGTTTTTACAGCCTCTCTAAAGATGTTAGAGGAGCGCGTAGCTAGAAGTTCCATTTTACATCCAGTAAACTGGGCAGAAACAGCATGTTCATCTTCTCTGTGTCAAGTTCTCCCACTTCAAGCTCTCTGCTCATCCTTAGGACGACTCCCTAGCTTTTCCTTTCCCTCTCTGAGTTCTCACTCAGCCAGTTGGCTCTGCTTTTCCATTACAGCCTTCCGGGAACCCTTTCCTCTGTCTTCACTTTGAACCAGCCCAGGAACTTGCAACCTCTCCACACACACATTTGACTCCTTTTATGTTTGTGCAGCTGCCAACTTGTATTTCCAGACTCCCTTCCCCATGAGCCACCTCTTCACCTCAACCCTTCCTGGTTCTCTTCCCATCCCCGCTCCTTACATTCCAAACCAGAATATCTCAACAGTGAAGGAGCTGGCCCAGGATAGGAATCACTTCCTACAGCAGCCTGGTAAGGTTTCAGTGTGCCCAGGCTTCCTGCCACAGCAAGACTCCTTCTCTGATTTTTGCAGCTCCAGTGGAAAGTTCTTCCTCAGCATCAAATATTACTAAAAAGAAGGCTCTTAAAATTCCTGGAATATAGGCCAGAGATTTAGCTCAGTGGTTCTGGCACCTGCCTCACAAGTGCAAGGTCCAGAGTTAGATCCTGGTAACCACATATAATGCTGGGCATGGTGACTCACGCCCATCAACCATCAATACCACATACCACAGTACTGCTTGTGGTGGCTCACGCCTGTAATCCCAGCACTCGGGAGGCAGAGACAGGAGGATTGCTGAGTTCGAGGCTTTCCTGGACTACATAGTGAGCTGAGGGCCAGCCTGAACTACAAAGCGAGACCCTGTCTAAAAAAAAAAAAAAAAAAAAAAACCTTCTTGGAATACAAATATATCACAGCACATGGATGACAAAGGGCCAGAAAAGTACAATAAACCTCAGGTCATGCAGTGAAGTGGAACATGCTTAGATCCAGAAGAGCTTTGCTGTCCCCCAGCCATGAGCATGCCATGGAACACAGGTTCCCTTTGATATAGTTGACCTCCCTGTAAAGACCATCTCTTATCTTAACTGCTGTCCTACAGGGCACTTTTCACAGCTGTTTTCACTTGATTTCTAGAAACTTCCAGAGTGCTCCTCTGGGTCTAAACATGTTCTGTATCACTGTATGACTTGAGAAATTTTGTTGTAGTTTTGTGGCCCTTTGTCATCCATGTACATGACATTTTTTATCCCAGCCCCCTGTCCATAACTTGATAATAGTCTCTGACAGGTATTTTTTTTTTTTTTGAGACAGGGTCTCGCTTTGCAGTTCAGGCTGGCCCTGAGCTCACTATGGAGCCCAGGCAAGCCTCGAACTCAGCAATCCTCCTCTGACAGGTATTTTTTAAATGCCTTCCTCCAATCTGTATCTTTTTCTACTGATTCATGTACATCTTTTCTATCCAATGAAACTTTCAGCATTTCCTCCTGGAAGCCATATCTGATAATGCAATTTTTACCAACTTCTACTTCATTTTTGAACAGTTTAGTAAAATTGACTAGAATTATTTCTACCGTTGCCATGGTCTTGTCCAGGTTTGGCTCTTTATTTCTCCTGAATAGATTGAACTTCATAAATTCAAGGCCTCATGTTTTACTACTCATACATAAAGAAACCATGTTTGCATTTTTTTAAGTAACTGTTTTCTAGCATCCTAATTGTTAGAACCATGAGAACATAAGAACCATGAAGCCAAGGAAGACTGGCTGATTTCCAAGTTCCCTCATCTGAGAACTACTACAGCCAGGAAGAAACATAAGTCTTTGGATTCCTATTCCATATGCTTTTATCCATGACATCCTTTGCCCTATATAGAACTCAGATATTCGAGTTCTTTCTGTCAATCATTTAGTAGTTCAGGTATCTGTGTCCTCTGAGTAATGTGATTACCCAGTGTCTTCTCTAATAACATCAACAAATGTGTACATCATCCCTAATTAAGGTTCATTTTTTTCCTTTTAGAAATTCTATACACAGATAATCTGTTAATATATTCTTTAAATAGTAGTATTTTTTTCTTTACCTCAACCCTCATTTAGGGTAAGTGCACAGTGCTAGGGAAAAAGGTGACACTTCTTACATTTCCCATCCACTGCTAGTAAGTTCAAAGAGGCTCCGCAGATGGAACACTGCTATATTGCAATTTAAACTTTATCCAGTCATTTCTATGCAACCACACTTGAGTTTTCAGTGCCCCAAATAGGAAATGAATTGAATAGGCATTAGCCGAGTAATCACTCCACATCTATGAAAATTGCAAACTAGCTGAATTTTCTCTTAGGGCTAGTGATAACCACAAAGAGGCCAATCATAATTCCTTATCTTCAGCCTCTAAAATACATCATTTGGGAAATCTCCCCTACTGGAAAATAAAATCAGAGACCAGTGAACATACATAGTGCTATATTTATTACTTGGGAACTTAAGCTACAAGAATTTCTTTTAAGCAAAATTTTAAAACATAAATTTTGTGACATATACCATGAGGAGCCTGAAGTCATCAAACCATAATGGCAACTGTTTTCAAGTTTCTGAATTTTGAAACAGGAAAGGTCTTTTATGTCTTTCACCTCAACTACAGATTAGAGCTAGAGTCAATAAGCCTGACCTGACTAGAGAAAAGAGGACATCAGTTGTGAAGGCACAAGCATTCAGGGTAATGACCATAGTCTCAGTCTCAGCTGGAGCAGGGCATTTTCTTGCAGGAATGGATGGAGGATGTCCTGGGGGGTGGGCCAAGTGCGTACTACAAGCTGCACAGATCAGGCATGAGCTGCACAGAGGGGAGGGCAGGGCTTGCTGTGACTTTAGTGGATAAAAGGACATCATGGGAGGGTTACTTGTGTCATAGGCGAGGCTGACCCTTTGCTCATGTGGGATGATCTGAGAATCAGCATCAAGCAGCTTCAGCCTGGTGCTTCCTGAGCACCTGCACAGTGTTGGGTGTGGCACAGGCGAATACTCCTGTATGCTCCTTTCAGGATATGTGTGCCCTTCTGTCTCCTACCAGGCAAGGCAAACTGAGCTCCTTTTAGGGAAACTCTCCTGACCTGAGAGATGCTGGAAGATGGAAAATAAAGTACCAACTGTAAATTTGTAGCCAAACTTTAGATTAAGAGAGAAAAACTCCACATAGAGTGGGGCCATTGCAAAACTAGAAAGTGAGACTGAAAGCCAAGAGATGTTCAGAGAATTGGAACCTCTCACATACCCGAACAGCTGGGAGCAGGTCTTGATGCCTCACAGACAGTCTTTTTCATAAAATACTTTTTCTGTTTCAAAACAGGGGCCTGAGTTGATTCTGCACTCACTGGCATTGGCTTTTGTACAGAAATCTCTGCCAACATAACCCAAGAAGAGCACAAGGAAGCCTCTCGATCTTTTCAGACCAGGAGATGAAGACAGACACCTATAAGAAATCGAACAGCAGAAAGGGACACAAATCTGAATAGTTCAGGACTCCAGAGAAATAACACAAATATTTTCCAGGTACACTTCAACTCATGAAGTCCCAGCAGGCCCACATGAGAAAGTGTCACTCAAAGCAAGTCACAAAGGTCGCTGGTGGAAAATGTCCCCACTGACCAACAGTACACGGTCAAGATTACAAACCACATATGGAAATGAATGGCCAGGAAGTACAATCAAGAGGAGCAGTAGATAATCCTGAGCATGATAACATGAGTTTTTAAGGCTATAAAATAAGTATTTCCATATGTTTGCAGACTTAGAAGGGTAAGTAGAAACCTCAAGGTAAGAAGGCTCATATGCAGAAAAGAAAACAAATTCTGCAAATATAAGCTTTTTAAATTATTATTATTAAACCCTTCAAATGTGGAGACTACTTAAGTTCCTAAAGTCCGTTTCTGTATCAGGAAATAAATGAGAATGTACACTTTGGGTAAAATGCAAGTAAAAATCAAACTAAAAATATTTAAGCATAATTTTTCTGGTATGAGAAATTGAAGGTGTAAATGAATGCCAAAATTGTATGATAGGTAATGTGAAACAGGAAGACAATATGCAAAAGAAAAAGGAAAGGGTAGGTAGGGGAAAGTAAAGAAGGGAAAGAGAAAACTTGATAAAAACAAGGAAACAAAGCTTATGTATATCAGGGTGAGGGCTGTCGGGAGGGCAGGGGAATGGGGAAAAATGAGAATCAAGACATGTCATGTACGGGTACAAGTTCTCAATGTTAAATGTGATCATATTGTATGTATAATATGTACCAATAAAATCAATTAAAAAATTTGGGAGTAGAAAGTATTTTCTTTTCTTTTCTTTTTTTTTTTTGTTTTGAGACAGGGTCTCGCTTTGTAGTTCAGGCTGGCCCTCAGCTCACTATGTAGCCCAGGCAAGCCTTGAACTCAGCAGTCCTCCTGTCTCTGCCTCCCGAGTGCTGGGATGACAGGCGTGAGCCACCACACCCGGCGAAAGTATTTTCTTAAAGGGGAAATTTAAAAAGTAAAAATTATAAAAAAATGTATGTCAACTTCATCAAAACTGCCTTATATATATGATGAGTGATTCTGTAAATAAATTTGAGACAAACTAAAGATTAAAGACAACAGCATACATAGAAAGCAACAGATTGATATTCAGGATGTAATTTTCTAATTTAAGTTATAGCAAGACTATTGAAGTATAAATTATGCATCAAAAATAAATATGATTACAAAGGATAAAAAGATGTTTCACAGATAAGAAATCTAAAATGGAAATAATCATGAAAAGATGCTTAAAATCATGCCTTTATTGGAATGTTTGCTCCAAAGTTCACATGCTAGAAATGTAATCCACAGCACAAAAGATAAGAGGTGTCAACAGTAGTAACGGATTATTAGACCAAAGTGTTCTGCCCTCTTGAATGGGTTACTTTCCTTATTTAGGTGTGGATTCATTATCATGAGAATGGATTGTTCCAAAAATGAGTTTGGGCCTTTCCTGTCCTTCTTCCTTTCATCATTCATCGTGAGACCATGTGGCACAAAAGCTTTCACCAGATGCAAGAGCTATGCTTTTAAACTTCCTGGCTTCAAGAATCATGAGCCAAACAAATTTCGTTTCTTTATGAATTACTCAGTCTTTGGAGAATTATTAAGGTAGCTGAAAATGGTTCCAAACAGACTCATCAGTAATCAAGAAACTGTCAACAAAGACAATAAAATTTCATTTCACAAGTTAAAAAAATATCAGAAAATTTGACAATAGAAATGTTGGAAAATATGTGAAAATGTCAGCATGCTGATATATTGTCACTGAGCACTAAAACAAGAAGGCCATTTTGAAGAGGACATTTGTCCATATCTGGTAAAACAAACTGTAGATCTAGTCTATAGAATTATACAGTAATTTTTTTTGATAGTTCTAAATCTCTACGCTAGCAAGTGAAGAAAAGAAGAAGATTGTAAGGCAGAATTTATGTACACTTTCAATCCATGCAATGTAATGCTGTACCTAAGTCTACCCACTTATTTAAGTAATGTTGAAAGAGTTCACATGTGTTTTCCACACAATGACAGAGAAAGATGGCCAACAACTTCATGACCGTTTGTGTAGATGTGGGGGATACGAATCAATTTAGGAGCTGTGTCAGCAAATTTGGTAAGGTTATGCTCTGATAATAACTCCACACTGCAATAGGAAGGACAGGAGTTGTTGACAATTAAAGTTTCCAACTCACAAGACCATTGGTCAGAACCTGTCTCATGATCCTGCAAAGGCAGCAGGGAAATGAGAGAGCAGGAGCTTTAGCATTATTAATTTCTAGAACTAAGCTGAAACAGAATTTTCAGTTGATTATTAATGTCCTATTATTCAATTTTTAAAAAGTGAAGCACAAGTTACAAAATGATAATAAAATTTCATTTCACAAGTTTTAAAAAATCAGAAAATTTGACAATAGAAATGTTGGAAAATGTGTGAAAATGTCAGCATGCTGATATATTGTCACTGAGCACTAATATTGTCACTTCCAATATTCTGGATGATAGCAACATGGATGTGTCTTCTATTCATCTTTGTCTAAAGGTTCTTTAGGTTGTGGTAAGAACCTCTAAGTCATTACGTTTTAGTGTGAATTAGATTATCAGCCTGTCAGATTAGAACCAAAGATAGAAAAGATGAAATTGACATAGGCTGAAATCAAATCTTAGTTATTGAAAAAAATCCCCAGTACTTTCAATAAGTAGGATAGCTCCTTAGAATAGAGCAGAAAATTTCACTTTAGGCCAGTCCTGACACATACTTACAATCCCAGTTTAGGAGGCTGAGGCAGGATGGCTGCAGGTTCAAAGCCAGCCTGAACTACAAAATCCTAACTCAAAAAAATACCCCCTCCCAAAAAATATTTTAAAATTCTCTGTAACAACCACTGTTTAAATCCAGTCTCATCTTTCATCACTTCAAGTAAATCAAAATTATCAGTGTCCTCACTAGGTCAACATTTTAGCACATTCGTTGGTAATCTTAACTCTTCCCTCCCATATCAGTCCTTTGTTCTAAACATCAGTGATATTTGGGTTAAAACAAAAAAAGGCTAAAATATGCCTCATCACCTACAGAAAATTAACAAATTATTATGCATGACACATGAACAGTAAACAAAGGGAAAGCATTTTGTTGTGTTTCTGCTGCTACGCCACATAAAGACTTTTTATGTGGTGTTTCAGTCTTTTCGTGACTGTCACTTCAACTGAGTCTCTCAGCCTTCCCAGAATATAGGCAGAACAGGTATTTATGATCCACAGTGGACAACTGAAGACATTGAGTCAGGGAAAGTTCACTGAAATCTTTCAACAAGCTCCAAGCAGAGCCGTTGTGAGGACCCAGCTTGTGGGCAGAGGCGTTCTGCCCACCAGGTTGCTCTGTCAGTGCAGGATGGCAGTTTCAGGTTCTTGTCCCCGGAAGGGGCCCGATTCTTTCACTGCACACTCATCTCTTTGGAAGACAAGACTCAGTGCTGTATAATTTTGAGACACCCAAGAAACTGAGGAAGAAATCTGGCAATTTCTGAATAGAAAACTAGCAAGCTAGATTTACAACAAGCTGGAAACTTTCAAATCCGAGGTGGGGTGGATATTTGCTCAGCATCAGGAAGAGCAAAACACAGTAGACAGAAACCAGAATACCACGTTTTATATTTCAGCTCTGCCATTTATTTGCCTTATGACTTGTGGGGGCTAATCCTCCCTTGCTGGGCCCCAGCTTTTCAATCTGTCAAATGAATAAGTTGAATTAGAATATTTCAAAGGCTCCTTCTGCCCTCAGCTTCTTTAAGGCCTTGAGATGCTTAAATTTGTGCAGTAAAAGGAAATGTCCCTTATTCTTCTAGAAAATACACACACACAAACTGGATTCATGAAAGCCTTGCTATGGATGAAATGTAAATCAGAAAACTGAATTTATGTATAAAAACATGAAAATCACTAGTTTTCTAAAATCATCCGTTTCTTCTCCCATTAACAGATGGAATGCAGTTTGACTGAGCTAATCGAGAGAAGCAGCTGCTATCTTAGCAGTCACCTCACATGAGTGACACTAATGAGACAGATGAAATATTCGAGAGCCCAAGACTACTCAAGACCCACTGCCATGATGCCAGTGCCACAGTGGGCATGTTTACAGGTTAGTCATCCTCTCTAAAAATAGACTGTATGAATGATATTTCTTTTAATGATAATAATTATGATGTATAGCCTGCCCAAGCCTTCCAGGCAAATGTCCCCAAAAGAACAAAAGGACACATAGTATCATTAAAACATAAAAAACGTAGAGGTGTTGATGTGGGAGAGAAGAAAGTGTTTCAACATCAGAAACAGAATTCTTTTTTTTTTTTTTTTTTTTTTTTTTTTTTTTTTTTTTGCTTTTGAGACAGGGTCTTGCTTTGTAGTTCAGGCTGGCCCTGAGCTCACTATGTAGTCCAGGTAAGCCTCAAACTCTGCAATCCTCCTGTCTTTGCCTCCCGAGTGCTGGGATTACAGGCGTGAGCCACCACGTCCGGCATTGTGGTATGCGGTGTTGATTGTTGGTGGGCGTGTCTCCACGCCCAGCATTATATGTGGTTACCGGGGATCGAACTCAGGACCTTGAGCTTGCGAGGCAGGCGCCGGAACCACTGAGCTAACCCTCTGGCCCAGAAACAGAATTCTTTGTTGGGTTTGGTTATCAGTAATGTGTATTGCATTACAAGGTCATATAACATTGTGGGAAGATTATTTTATTCACAAAAATAATGCATCCCAAGATGCCCTTTCTGCTAAAGAGTTCCTGCATCATTCTTCCAGGCTTGTTTATACTTTACTTTTCCAGAAAAGAAATGAAAAAGAAAATTTTCTAATATCTTTCTCTTGAGGAATGTGGTGCCACTCGGATGAATTCTGAACATTTCTTAAATGTACATGATGTTGAGCATTGGGATCATAGACAATATACTGTGTGTGTATGTGTGCATGTGCGTGCGTGTTTTCCAAGAGCTCAGGAAATGATGCACAGACTTAAAACACGTATGAGGTAGGCTGAGGATCAGAATTCAAGAAAGACTTTGTTGCCAGGAGGCATGTCAGCTGCCTGAAAGATAACTTATATTTATCCATTTGGTAATGGAAAAGTGAACCCTTCAAGGGAAGCATTACAAAGGCAGATGAAAATGATATAATACTTTGAATTTAAGATTGGATGGAGAGGTGGCAGGAACCGTAAACTAGGGTGGACTATAAATGATAATATGAACTCTGCAGAGTGTATAAGATGGAGCCCCAGTGTGATGAGGGGGTTTGAATCCACATCCACATGTGCCTTGCAGGGAGACTCTTGCACTCCCAGGGTGAACAGTGACTTGGATGGGCTGATTTGGGAGACTGATTAGAAAGCTGCTACAATAACTTAAGTGAGAGCTGATAAGGGATTTGAGCTGGGTAGTGGCTATATTATGTTCACTGTGAATTTCTAATTTCTAAGTCCCTCATAAGTACTGCTATGCTAAGGCCTTTCTCAAGTGGCTAAAAGATTAAGAGGTTAAACTATATGTGTCTCTATGTCTCCCTCCTGAAGCCTCACTCTCTCACAGGTATCACTTTTTGGAGATGAATAGATCATGGATGTATAACACTGGGATTGAGGGTATGTGACAAGTGAATTGGTTTAGCATAGTTCTGTGTGTGGCTACTGGAAGACTCATCCTAGATACGGGCAGAACAAACCAATAGGCTTGTAGCTGAATGGAATAAAAAGGGAAAGGAAGGCTTGCTTCTGTCTGCTTTCTGCCTGCCATGCCATAACCCTTTTCCCTCTGCTATGCTGCCCTACTTTGAAACCAGCTGACAATGGACTGAAACCTCTATAAACTGTGAACTGAAATAATCTTTCCTCCTCTAACTTTGGGTATCAAGTATTTTGTTCCAACAATGAAAAAAATAACCAAGACTAAAGACAAATACAATAGGTTGAAAACTTTTCAAATAGTCATTTATGTGGTTGTCACATGTACTTACAGACATGTAAACATGCATCTATTATAGCATGGCCCATGCTTAACCTTTCTAGCGTCAACCATTTGCTTTTATGAAAATGTTAACATTGTCTTCATAGTGAAATTGTACTTTTTACAAGCATAAATTTAACAAAATCTCTAATAGCAAGAGAGAAATCCTAGACTATTTCTCTATCGAATCTGCCTACTTGCTTATTAATATATTTCCTGAAAACCAAAAAAGTATATATTTGCAAAGAAAAGGAAGAAGATGTGGTTGTCCAAGTCAAAGGGACGCAAAGCCTCCTGAGTTGTGAATCGTGACGCTTGTATTTTATTCTCTTGGGCACGGCTGTGACTCAGTGAATGATTTGAGCAAGCTATGTCAGACCTTAATTTCCATCTATAAAATGAGTATAGTCATAAGTGGCTCCTTGTTACCTGTTTGTGACACTGCTCAGATGACTAGGATAGGCCTATAAGATGCGCTAATCTTTTCCTCAAAGACTTGCATCAATGTATCATTACTTTGTTAATGGTGGTAATTTGGGAAACTGAGAGCTTGTGGGTGGTGAGACTGAGTCCCACAAGGGGATGATTCATGTGTCAAAGACACTGAACATTGATGGAATCAGCAAGTTTTTGAGATACCTGGCCAGTCAAAGTATGAGAGGATCTCAATTTAGAAGAGTCAAACATAAAAACCTTACAAATTGGAGAAACAGAGAATAAGCATAGAAATAAACATAGCCATAGTTTCTTGGCTTTGTTATTTTTCTTCATCAATGGACATTGTTTGGCTTTATTCTCCTGGGAATTTATTGCTCCCTCTTCTCTTTTTGGAGAAGACTGGGGGGAGTGGAGCTGTTCATAATCTCCATCTTGTTTTGGAAGCCAGCAGGGTGCTATCCAAATGTGTCTCAGGTAAGAGGTCTGTTTCATACAAAGGATTCCTTACACTGGAGGCGAGGGCTCTTGTCAAATAACTGATAGACCAAAATCAAGACATGGATGCTCCTGTAGGAGAACCAGCAACGTGCCCTCCACATTATTAATTTAAGTTTTAAGTTTTCGGTAAGCGTCTAAAGAAAGTAGGTCTACACTGAGTGGCTCACTCATTCATCTGGTGCTTATTGAAAATAAAGATTTTATGCATCCAGTGCTTTCTGAGAGGCTGGGGAGTGTGAGGACCGCTGCAGTTGGTGTTTATTATTTGAGAATTGAATATTTCTGGATTTACCTACTTGCTCCAATTTATCTGTAACCCCCAAGTCAATATGTTCGGAGCCTCTGTGGTCTTCTGCTTATGTGTATCAATAATGGAAATCGTAAGTCATCATAATGCACGTGTCACCAGCTGAGGTGCACTGATGTTCCTCCTTCCTTTAGCCATTATACCATGTTCCTTTTGTAATCTCCTTAGTGCTGCACTTTTTCTCCTTTTTGAAAATTTTTTCAACTGAGCATGGAAACTAGGGCTACACCCATAGCCCTTTCTATTTTTTAAAATACTGATTTTTGAATAAGATCATGCCAACTGGGTAAATTGGTAAAGCTGGGCTCAAGCTCAGTATCTTCCTCCCTCAGCCTCCTATCCCCCCCCCAAGCTCCTTTTTGTTCTTTCTCATGGTGATTTCACTGTTTAATGTGGCTTTGGAGTATAGTGCTAAAATGGCATTCCTAAGCACAGGAGGACTGAAGGTGTTGATGATCATTCGATGTTAATGATCAATAATATACATCAAATAAGTTGCAACAGAAACTTACATCAAACCAGGTTCTATATTGATTACTTAATGCAGGTGACCAGCCATTCCATGGGCACCTAAGCTTGGATTTCATGGTTCAGTATTCGCCAACTCAGCCTCACAGCAGCTTTACAGTTCGGGAATAAGATGAAATCAGCAGTATCCAGCCGATCCAATCAACAGTCTAGCGAGGCTGCCAGGCTACAGGAACACAGTGCTATAGGACTGCTCGGGGAAGAGCAACTGGCCATAGCCTTGGACAGTTAAGCAGCCACTGTGGAGGAGCTGCCGAAAGTCAGGTTCTAACATCCTGAGTAGAAACTCAATGAATGCACCAGAATGAAGGGTCAGTGGAGACAGGGGAACTATGTGCAAAAGAATGGTACTCTGAGAGACTCGCCATGCTGAGCCAAGGGATTAGACGAGGAAAATCAAGTGAGAACCCTCAAATCACATGCCCCTCTCAGCCCCAGGCAAGGATTTTCAGACCCTACAGTTTCCCTGGTTTGGGCAGTGATTTTCCCAACAGGAAGTGTGTAGCATGTCAGCTGTGAAAATTGGCTCAAGATTTATAATTGAATCTATTATTTTCCCTTCGGAAGCCTGGCCTGTATTTCTGCAGAAACCCCTAGGTACTTCCGGCTCCTCCCTTGATGCCCTGGGTTTCCCTGTCACCACACTATGTGAGGTTCTTCTTCTCTATGCCCATCTGCCATGCCCTCTTGTGTTGGAGCCAGCTGACTATGGGCTGAAATCTCTCCAAAATGAGCCAAGATAAGCCTCTCCTCCTTTAGGA
>PVIC010007957.1:0-49400 GCA_004025085.1 Thryonomys swinderianus | reverse complement strand
AAAAGTGTCTAAGTTTCAGGGACGTGTGACTCACTTGGTTTGAAAAATATTTTTACTAGAAAGCATAGTTGTATAAGAAGTGAGCAGACCTCACTGTATTCTTAACTTTGGTGCCAAATGAAGACTTTTGAAATAGAGATAATAAAGTAAAATAATGTGTATTCTTGGCAATGAGGCCAATATACTATTCTTCCAAATTACAGCAACCATAAGCCAGTGCTCCCACTTTCTTCGTTTGAATTTTCTGTCTTAGGCTTTCTAGTGTCTTTCCGCACAGACCCTGGCCCTGCAGAGGCCCAGGGCGGGCAGGCCAACAGCAGACACCGCAGGAGCCTGCGGCCAGCGCCGGGCTCGCAGGGACAGGTGAGGGGGACGGCGCTCTCGCACGGAATCGCGAGTGAGGGACGCGGGGCCCGGTTCGGACCGACAGGGATGTTGGGTGAAGATTTAACGGCCGCCCTCTTACATCGCGAGCGAGCGTCTGTGGTCCTTCGTCCACGGGGCCGAGGTGAAGCGGGGCCTCAGCAGGTGTTCCGCCGCAGCCGTTCCGGGGGCCCCACGGACGAGCAGCTCGCAGGCTCCGCGCCGCGGGACGCCTGGGCTCCACCCTCGGGGGGCACGGCCAGGTGCTCCGGGGCGCAGGCGGCGCTTCCCCACCACCCTCAGGACTGCGGCGCGAGAGGCCGCACGCAGGACGTGAGGCGGGTTGCACAGGCAGGCGCGCTGCGGGAACTTGCAGTGTGCGTCCCGCCCTCCTCAGGGAGGATCTGCCTGCCCTCCTCAGGGAGAACCGACCCGCCCTCCTCAGGGAGGACCCGCCCGCTGCCAGGCTGAGTTGAGCACAGCGCCCTCCTCGGGGCCCGGGTTGTGCCCCGTTCCTTCAGGGCGAGCTCGGGTGTTTCCGCTCTGCCCGCTGTCCCGGGAAGCCCTAGCTCCCCGCTTCGGGGTGGGACCTTCCTCCGGGGCAGGAGCACCGGACCTCAGCGGGCGAAGATGGTGGTGCTATCCGATGTGACTCGTGGGTGCATAGAGCAGTGAGGCTGGAACGGCCAGAGCCACATGAGAAGTCAAGAGCGCAGACTTGACGGCACAGCCAGGGAGGCGAGCGGAAGCTCGAGAGAGGCCTGGAAAAGACTTCTGAGCAACAGCACCCTGCGGTGCCCCGCTTGGGGAAGCCGCCTGCAGAACCCTGGACGGGGGAATTTCTGTGGTGTAAACCGCGGGCTTCGGGGAGCAGTGGCCGCTTTGACAGAGGACCTCGATGCTCGCTTTCCTCGGCCCGAGGGGTCACAGCTGGCTCCTGGGCGCTGGGCAGAGGGTCCTCCTGCCCCACGCTCCCCTGCCGGGCTGCCCTGCCGTGCCTGGGCCTGCTGGTGACAGCCTGACTTGGGGCTTCTCCTGCCAGGGACAGATGGCATCCTCGCCCTTTGGGTACCGACGGCGGGGGTTCTCTGTCGTCGCAGAAAGAGATCCATGCCAACATGACCGCTTTGCGTGGAATCTGTGTGCGTCCTTGTGTCTGTGTGTCCGTGTGGCTCCTCGTAAGCACAGGAGCAGCACGGTCTGTCTCTGACGCTCACCGCGGCACCCAGGAAGCTCCCGGTGCTGGCTGTGCCCAGTGCGGCGAGGCCCCCCGACCCCTGCTGCCCCGGCTCTGCGTCCTCAGCCTGACCCCGCGTCCCGGTGCATTCCAGCCTGCCTCGGACACCCGACCCTCGGGGCTCGAGGAGGATCTCGGACCCCTGGGGTGCGTGGGGCGTGTGGGGAAGGTTTCCTCAGGTTTCTGGAGGCAGCTCTGGGCTCCCCTTCTCTTTCTGTGCCGCCCGTTATGCACGACAGGGCCGTGGCGGAGGGCCTTGGTCACGGAGAAACCCTCAGAAGGTCTCGGCCGAAGTCCGTGTGGAGACCGAGCTTGCAGGGCAGGGTCTCCCCGTGCCTGGCAGGGAGCCTCCCTCTGGCGCCTGTTCACCCGCAGACGTCACCGTGGCACGGGGCGAGTCAGAATGACTCTGAGTCTCTGCCTTTTCTCGTAAAATAAAAACTCTGTCGCAGAGGTGGCCGGGCGGGGGTCCCGGGAGTTTGCGTGAAGCCCGGCTCCTCCCTGGCACGCACAGGGCACTCGGCGCGTGCGTTTGTCGGGACAGTGCGGCGGACGCCGACGTGGGTGCCGCCCGCACCCAAGATTACGACCAGCACGAGGTGCACTAGCAGAGAGGGGGCTAGAAAACGCACGGCGAGACCTCAACACACTGTGGCCAGTTAATCCCTCTCTGCGTGCTGGTCGGTGCTTGTAAACATTCGCTCTTTGTCTTCTAAGGGGGGGCTGGGTGGGGTGGGGTCCTTTCCGCTCCCCTCAGGAATTTCTGGGCTGGAGGGTCTGAGGAGGAGAGAGGGAGGGAAGAGCGGGCTGACGGAGTAACCAGGCGGTCGCGCCGCCTTCCGGAAGGGCGTCCCTGAGGCCCTGCGCGGGGCCCGCCGGAGGGCCCGAGGAGGGGGCGCCGTCCGGGGCGTGGCGCTCCCCTGACAGGGCCGGGCCGGCAGCGCGTGGCACACGGGGCTCGGAATCACGGAGCGCAGTGGGGTGTCCCTGCTCGGCAGCCCGGGCGGGCCTCGTCGCGGCCGTCTGGCTCCCGCTGGCACGGCACGGCTTCCTCCCGTCTGCCCTTAGCGCAGAGACGGTGGGCGCGGGCGCAGGTGAGAGGGCCGCACCTGCCCGCCGCGGCCCCTCTGCCGGGTGCTGCGTCGGGTGACGCCGCGGGGCTCGTCTTCCTCGCGGCGGGCCTGACCGCCGGGACGTTAGCCAGGGACGGCCTCGGCCTCGCCCCTTCCGGGAGACGTGGCATTCTGACAGAAAGTGGCTGTGGCCGGCGTGGCAGGCTGGCTCCCGGCCCCGGGCTCCGGCTCCAGACCGGCCGCTCGCGAGTGCCGCTCGCAGCCGAGGGCCCGGCTGTGCTGGTCTACGGGCATCGACGCGGGCAGAAACCCTGGAGTGCCCGGGGCCGCAGTCTCGCGGCGGGGCCCTCGGGAAAGGGAGGCAGAGCGGAGCCTGGCCGCAGTGCAGGGACCGCGGCGCGGGCCGCGCGACTGGCCCGGAGAGGGAGGAGGAGGCGCCTGGCCCGGCCTCGGCCTCGGAGCTTCGATGGCTGTGGGCGAGGCTCACTATGGCGCCAGCAACCGGGCGGCTCCTGCCGCTCTGCCTGGTCGTCTCCTTCTTCTTCATGACCCTGGTCTGCGAAGCCTGGGCCGCCGGGGCGTAGCCTCCGGTGGAGTCATCGCACACGCCGTGCGCCCGGCTCTGGCCGTGCCCCCTTCCTGCTGCCCTCTCTCGCTCTGCGCCTCCCGCTGCAGCCTGCGGGGTCCCGGTCTGTGTCTCCCGCACAGCGGGGCTACCAGGGTTCGTTCTGCCCCAGGCGTCCGTCCGGACCCCTCACACCCAGCGGCTGTGTCTGGCCGCGCTGATCTCTGCTTCACGAGGTTTCAGTTTGCTGTGGATTTTACTGCTTGGTGGATAAACAACCTTACATGTTGACTCTATTTCTTTAGACAGATTCTCTAAAGTAAAATTTTGTGGGTTTAGCATATTCACATTTTAAAAGTTCTTCACCTTGGACACCTTGCTTTTTAGAAAGGTTTAAAAGTTTGTTCTTACACCAGCAGGGGAGAGGGCAATTTATTTATTATTTATTTGGTTATTTATAATTAATTATTTTTTTTGTACTGGAGATTGAACATGGTGTCTCCTCACTGAGCTACATCTGCAGCCCTTCATAAAGTTTTTTTTTTTTTTGAGACAGGGTCTCGCTTTGTAGTTCAGGCTGGCCCTGAGCTCACTATGTAGCCCAGGCAAGCCACTGCGTACTCAGCAATCCTCCTGCCTCTGCCTCCCGAGTGCTGGGATGACAGGTGTGAGACACCACACCCGGCACTGTGGTATGTGGTATTGATGGCTGGTGGGCGTGAGTCACCACGTCCAGCACTGTATGTGGTTACTGGGGATAGAACTCAGGACCTTGCGCTTGCAAGGCAGGCGCCGGAACCACTGAGCTAAATCTCCTGCCCCATAAAGTTTTTATTTAGAGACAAGGTCTTGGTGAATTGCTAAGGCACCCAGGTGGACTCTAACTTGCAATCGTCCTGCCTCAGCCTCTAGATTCATCAGATAGAAGTGTCTGAAAATTTCCCATGGCCTAGCCCAACTTCAATTGTTGCTTTCAAGCAATTTTTTTTTCTTTTTGAGACAGGGTCTTGCTTTGTAGTTCAGGCTGGCCCTGAGCTCACTGTGTAGCCCAGGCAAGCCTCGAACTCAGTAATCCTCCTGCCTCTGTCTCCCGAGTGCTGGGATTATAGGCGTGAGCCACCTCACCCAGCACTGAGGTGTGTAGTACTGATTGATGGTGGGCATGAGTCACCTCGCTTGGTATTGTTGTATGTGGTTACTGGGGATCAAACTAGGACCTTGCGCTTGATAGGCAGGTGCTGGATCCACTGAGCTAAATCTCTAGCCCAGGATTACCTCACGTGCAGGAGATTTACATCGGAACTAATTAATCCTACAGACTCGCACGTGTAAAGGTACAGTGAAAGGATTTGCCTACCGGGACCCAGATGCGGGTCCCGGGTGCGGAGAAGGCCGCTGTGGCTTGTCATCCGAAGAGAACAATCCTGCGGAAGGGACCGGAAGCAGCCTCATGGCAGGGGGAGGGCCAGGGCACGGGGCGTGGCTGTGTCTCAGCCTGGAGGGCTGCTGTGGGCGAACACCCGGACGCAGGAGGAGCGGCCCGCGTGGCGGGCAGGCTGCAGCCTGGGCGAGGGCGGCGGGGACGCCGCAGTCACTGGGCAGTCCAGGCCGCGGGGCCGTCCGAGGACCGCGGCGGCCCTGTCCAGCCCTGTGTTGCCTGGGAGCGTCCACGCCTTCTCGGGTTCGGACCCGCCGGCGGCTTTTGCTGCCAGAGCCCGTCGGCCCGAGTCTGGTGTTCGGCTGGGAGTTAGTTCGAGACTCCTGCCTCGCCGTGCGGCCTGGCTGAGGGGTGCTGCCCGAGGCGGCCGGGACCGGAGACCTGCGCCTGTTTCTGCCGAGGCCGAGGCGGCAGCCGCGCTGTCGGAGCCGACTTCCCGGGGCTGAGGGCGACGCCGAGTCCAGCAGGGTGAGGCTCCTCAGGCCCGCGCTGTCCCGACACGCCTCAGACGGTCTCACGCGGTCGCACGGACGCACGCAGGGACTCGGTGCGGAGCGCGGGGAGCGCGGGGAGCTTCTTGTTTCAGGCTCACTCGCTCTCTCTCTCCTTGACAGACGTGCGGGCGTCTTCTCCGCTGTGACAGTGCCTGGACTGCTGGGGAGACCTCACCCGGCAGACGACGCCCAGCCCTACTACTTCTCCCACGGTTGTCCTCTCCGGGGAGCCGCGCAGCAGAGTGGGTCGGGCTTTTACTGGGAACCATTAGACAGGGGTTATTTTTAGCGATGCTTCTATTTTGGTGCCTCTAGACTTCAATTTTCTCATCTATAATAATAAAGACAGTAAAAGCTACTTCTCACTGAGCGATGATGACACTTTTCCTGAGAGGCAGCAGAGCTGAGTGATTTAGAACCTAATGACCTGAGTTTGAGTCCCAGCAATATTTTTTTTTTTTTTTTTTTTTGCTTTTTGAGACAGGGTCTCGCTTTGTAGTTCAGGCTGGCCCTGAGCTCACTATGGTGCCCAGGCAAGCCGGCGCGAACTCAGCAATCCTCCTGTCTCTGCCTCCCGAGTGCTGGGATGACAGGTGTGAGCCACCACGTCCGGCACTGTGGTATGCGGTGTTGATTGTTGGTGGGCGTGTCTCCACGCCCAGCATTATATGTGGTTACTGGGGATCGAACTCAGGACCTTGCGCTTGCGAGGCAGGCACCGGAACCACTGAACTAACCCTCCGGCCCCCGGCAATATTTTCATTAGCTCGTGATTTTGAGCTCCGTCACTGCAGATGTGTGGGCCTTCACGCGGACCTGGGCCAGGAGCAGCAGTGACACCTGTAAGCCCAGGCCTGAGAGAGGGTGAGGCACGAAGATTGCAAGTTTCAGACCAACTTGGGCCCCGTAGAAAGATGCTTTCTCAAAATAGGATGTAGACCGCGAGTGGCCGGTGATGTGGGCGGGGGCGGCACTTCCCCAGCAGGTGGGCAGTGCTGATTTCTCATCCTGGTGCACACGCGAGAGGAGACATCGCGCTGTTGACAAGGTAACGTGTCTGGCACACTGGGAGTGAGCCTGGCACGGAGGAGGAGCTAGTGTAGAGCCTGCGAAGGGATAAAGGAGCCGGTAGCATGGCTCCTTCCTACCTACCACCGTGACTACTAGCAGCTCAGTTGGCTTGGCCCTGCTGGATACAGTCTTTAACCCAATGGCTGTCTCCATGGGAATATTAGTGCTCTGGATTTTGTATCTGAAGACACTGATTCGGAGAGAAGAAGCCATTCAGTACTGCACAGTAGTGCATGAAGGAACCAGAATGACTCGTGTGCTGTGACGCAGAGCATTGCTGGGCTTTCGCCCTGCGTCTGGCCTGTGATTGCTAAATGCAGAAGAGACGGCCAGACGACCTGCTGGAGCCGATGTGGGTCTGTGGTGGCCTTGCTGACGTTACCGTTTTTGAGTGTTCGCGTAGGAAAGGAGTGACACAAACTGACCACGAGCGCCTGGTCTGTAGTCTCAGCTCTGGAAATAGAATTTGTTTTATTTTGGGAAAGGTAAACAGCTTGGGAAACCACAAGCAGTTATGGGCTCATTCTAGAGTGATTTATCCATGAAAATATCAGCTTCTGGGTAAGAGAGGCACCTGGTGTTTTATCACTGTTCAAGCTGTGGACGCAAGCGGCCCACCATTTCCGGCCCCGCGGCTTCTGATTTCAGCCAGGAGGGGACGCTGGCAGCTCCTGACCTGGAGCCGTCTGAGGTAATTGGGTGTCTGGAGGCCGGGAGAGCCACGCGTGCGGAACCGCTGTTGTTAATGGCCGTGATGTGGCTTTGCAGGGCCTGCTGCACTCCGTCCTCCCAGAACCCCCCCGCTCTGCGCTTGCCCAGCACATTGCCTGAGGGCAGCTCTTCTGCCCCCGAGGACGCCTGCATTCTCGGTTGTGCTGCCCCCGGGCCTGGCTCGCAGGGCCGCTCGGTGCTTCCGAGGCGGAGATCATCCGTGCGAGGCTGGTTCAGGGGGTGCAGAGCAACGCAAAGGATGGTTTGTTTTCTGCTCGTGTTAAATTTGCTCTTTGGGGTTTTATAGCACAAATGTAAAAGGACCCGTGTTCCCGTCCTGTCTCCATTATTGCCTGACTAGATTCTAACGTCCTCCAGCGTGAGCCCGGCTGTGGCCTCTGCACGGTGCCCAGTGGAGAGGGTGCCATGGGGACCGTGATCAGGCAGGAAGGAAAGGGTCTGTTCACTCAGGACTGACTATCCCTCATCCTGCCTGGCTTCGGGGACAAAGCCAGGTTGGCCTGATTGCCCACCTTCCTCAGCTACAAGAAGGGGTGTCTGTGGAAGAGCAGCTTGACACCATGGACCGATAGTTCGGAAACCTCTCGAAGAAGTGAGCATAGTCACCCACAGAGGGCTCCTGGCATGAGCAGGGGCCCGCCCAGAAGGTGGTGTTCCTCTGCTGCTGGGTTCAAAGAGCACAGCAGCTGCAGGTAGGTGAGTGGGGCGGCCGTCACCCTCGCTTCGGCTGGTGTCGCGGGTGATAGCAGACACTCGGCGGACCGGCTACACAGAGGCGCCGGCCGCACACTTGCCTTGAGTCAAAGGGAGGACGCTGGACGGCTGGACTCGAACCAGGACCCTGTGGCAGCCTCACCTCCGAAGAGAAGCACAGCACCTGCTCATTCCTGGGGCCATCGGCTTGTTAGCCCGCTCTCCCGGAGCCGGAACTGGGTCCGGTGGCTGCGGGGGGCGCCACAGGTCTGCTCTCGGGGTCCTCGGGACGTCTGGTTGAGCTCGTGCAGAGCAGAGCAGGGCATCGAATATTTTCTATAAAGAGCCAGGTAGTAAACATAGTAGGCTTTTAGGACAGTATTTCTGTTACTATTATTCAACACTGTCACTATAGTGTCAAAGCAGCCATAAACAACAGTGAATGCTTACGTTCCAATAAAATGCTATTTATAAAAACAGGTGGTGAGTGGCTTTCACCAGGTATCATAGCCTTCTGAGCTCGGGGTATAAGATTAGAGCAACTAGAAGAGAACGGATGAGGCTTACTGCTGCTAGGGACTGATACAAATAAGGTACCAAGGAAGAGATAAGGACGAAACGCGATTTAGCCCTTGTATGAGACCTAGAATATAGAACAAAGGAACTCAGATTAGAAGTGGTAGCGATGCAAAGGGACACGTGTGAAGAACGGGTGTCTGAGTCCCTTTCGTGTCACTGCGACAGAACACAGCTGACATGGTTTAAAGGGGGAGCGGCTTTATTGGCTCTCAGCGTTGGGAGAACCAGCCCGTAGTCCGCTGCGGAGAGGCAGGGAGGGCCCAGTCAGAGGCAAGACTAACGGCGGGGCTCGGGAGGAGACGTGCCCGTCCGGTCACCCTGCCGGGACCCTCCTCTTCAGACCGGACCCCACCTCCGAAGAGCACACTCAGCCCTGACGGGGCCACCTTGCAAAAGCCTCGTCTCAAACACAGGAGCCTGGGGATATTCTAAACCCAAATGTTCTGCCCGGGCTCCAAAAGGCTCATTTCCAAAACTTTTACCAAATGCATTTAGTCCTATCTAAGAGTTGCCAACATTTCAACAGTTACAGTATTGCTGAAAAGTCTAAGCCCAAAGTCTCCCCAAGATTTGAGGAGCGTTAACTCTGAGAACCTGTATACATAAAAAGCAACTCCTTAAGGAAGAAGTGAGGGGACAGAGAGGAACGGGACCAAAACAAGACCTAAATCTAGCAGAGCAAACGGGAAATCTCGTTGTTCCATCTTCAGCACCTGAGGTAAGTGGTGATGAGATTCGAACTCCAAACAGCTTGGCAGCCCCGCTTCCGCACCACTGCTGCGCGTAGCCATCATGGATGCCTCTGCCTTGGCTTTGTTCGCTTCCTGAGGTTTTCCTCAGCACATGTTCCTGGCGTCGTTGACTTCCTGTGGCCTCCACTGCTCACAGCTTTACGCACAGTCCTCTCTCAGACACACGCCTGGTCTCTCAGGTATTTCTCTGAAATCTAAGTGGAAACCTCCTTGAGCCCACAATGCACTTCTGTAAAAACAGCATCACGTCTGTGAAGCCATAGTCTTCTACCAGCTACAGCAAGAGCTTGGCTCTCCTGAGCCATAACCACAGAGGCCTCTGAATGCCCAGGCAGATAAGTACTATAAGATGAGTCACAGGAAACCAGTTCTCGATGCAGAAGGGCACCCTGGAGCGCTCTTCTTAAGTCTTTCAGAGGACTTTCCCTTCCCACCGCTTTGCACCCTTCGGCCAGTGAAGGATGAAGCCTTGCTGATTCCCGAGATGCTTTTCAAGGCATCTTTCCTGCTGTCCTGATGTTAATTACTTGGCCTCTTCATAATGCGAACATTGTCAACAACTATGCTCCTCTTTGTCCCAACTTTGCAGGTGTTTGCTTTCTGGAAAAACCCCAAATGTTCCAAATCACCGTACAAATCAGACCTCTCTAAAAGTGCCACAAGCATCCATACCATACGCTGGACATTGGGCTCCTGTGAGATTTCTTTTGTCAGTTAATTAGATCACTGAAGTCCACGTCAGTTTCCTGCAAAGTCTTAGAGTACCGGCAGGATGTAGACAAATGTTCTGCCGGAGAATAGGACTCGTGGCTGTGGTCCAACCGCCAGCGGGTGTTGTTCCCAGCCCAGACCTCCTGAGACTGAGGTTTACCCTCCAGCTTTCTCTCAGCAGCCTGGGCTCCTGGTTCAGAGCAGGATCTGCCAGTGAGCTCGGCTGCCGCCCTTGCTGGGCTGCTCCTCTAGCCAGGCTCTCCGAAGCCTTCCACATTCCTGAAAACCAGTTGTGATGTCTTCTTGAACCACATGGTCAGGTAGTGTTGTAGCCACAAGCACACTTCTCTGCTGCCCGAATCTCTGTCACTGTCGGACTGCTAGACAAGGTATCCACAGAGACAGAGTAAAGGAGGAGAGGTTACTTCAGTTCTCGAGTTCTGGCTCTGGTCCTTAGTGTCCTGGTTCTGGAGCTTGAAGGGCACGAAGAAAATATGTGGCCGAGGAAGGCTGCTTGTGTCTGACGGCAGGAAGGAAGGGCCAGCGGGAGGAGCCGGGAGGCGCCCTTCCGTGTCCCGCCCCGTGAGCAGCACTGCCGTCCGCCCGCTCCTAAGGGCACCTTCAGCTCCGACCGGGACAGAGCTAGGCCCATGATTCCGCCCCCTTCCCGATGCCCCATCCTGAGCAAATGTGCATTTTGGAGACATTGTGGAAGAAGTCCCTAACAGGGTAACTATGGAAACGGGAATTAGCTTAGTGCACACGGAGCAAGCGAGAATAGGATGAGGAGGCTCAAGGTTTGGGGGTGCTGAGGTGCGATAATTAAAGGAGAAAGTAGAAATGAGAGTGTTTTGTGAACTGTACTGTTAACAAACTAATTTAGGGGACAAACACATTATGCTAATGTATCTTTAGTTTTGTTCTGCAAAAGGTTTTGGAGATCCATTTTGGATATTTTCTACCTGAAAGTAGATGAGGAGATTTGCATTTTCAAAGGATTGCCGAGGCTGAGCCGAGGCAGGTGCCGAGCGACTGAGCAGAGCGAACCGACCAGGGGCCGCGGCCACAGTCTGGAGCGAGGAGGGCGGGCCCGCGGGGTGGGGCCGCGGAGGGGAGGAAGAACGGAAGAGGCGGCTCCGGGTTTAAACGGCAGCGTTTGCGGACGCCTTGGCCGTGGGCAGAGAAGGGCGGAGGTGTTTCCGTGGTGAGCGCGCGTTTTCTTGCACGGACCGCTGCACAGACCCTGACGTCTGTGTCTGGAGGAAAGGCCTAGCGTCGTCATTTTGGTTGGACCTGACTCGTCCCTGTGCACCCGTGTGGAAGAGAGCTGAGCGGGTGAGACTCGGGGTGGCTGCCGGCCGCCCCGTCGGGGGTCAGGGAAGCTCCTCCGGCAGGGGAAAGCAGGAAGCCCCGGGGAGAGGCTGCGCTTCCAGACAGCTTCCGGCCCTGGTGGGCCGGCCGGCAGTGGGCGGCCTCCGACGCGGCCAGCCAGAAGCGCTGGCCCTTTGCGGATGAACACCTCCGCCCCCAGCTGTAGAAAAGTCTCTCCTTTCCAAGAATACCGCGGTGGGAGAGCCGTAGCGCTGTGTCCAGACGGGGGTCACTGGCCCTGCTCGTTGCCAGGTGCTGCGGGTCCGTTCCTGTGCGCGTAGCCCGGAGGGAGGTAAGGGCGGGTTCTGCAGCTGGCCGCGAGGCCGGCTCGTACCTCTGTGAAGCACTTTGGCAAACGTTTCCGTTTTCTATGCGCCATTTCCTTGAAATGTCACCTTGCTTCTTGCTAGACTTGCTGCGAGGGCCATGCGAGCTGATATATGGGAAGCACTTGAGCGATTCCTGCTACATAACAAGGCATGTGTAAATATTATGGCAGGGCCTAACGGCAGCGGGCGGGGCGAGCTCCAGCCTGGAGGGCTTTGCTCATCTGCGACTTGCTTTCCGCTCCTCTGTTGTCCTCTCCGGGTGGGCCCAGGAGCTCAGAGCGGACAAAGACAGGGATTGGAGAGCTCTGCTTCCAGGAGGGGGGACATCTGCGTCTTTGATTCCTGACCTCTGCTGGGTCAGCTGTATTATTTCTTTGGAACCCAATTATCACCATTCAAATGGCCTTTGGGTCCTTCTATTGACAATTTCAGGACAGTGACATGTCTCTTCAGTCACTAACAAACAGAAAGGGGGTAGTGACAGATTTGGGGTGCAGAGGCGCCTACAAGGTGAGTGGGGGCTGGGTGGCTGCACTCCCTACTGGTGACACCAGGAGCACAGATCGGGAGTGGGAGCAAGGTTTCCAACAGCAGGAGGTATTAACGGAAAAATGCAATCTTGGTTTTACTCATTTCCCTGAGAAGTTTTCTTTTGAAATGAGTATGAGATCCTGGCTCCAAAGGGTGGTCGCACTCCCTGGATGTTAGGGGTGACGCGTGCCAAGTAGTGTGTGTGTGTGTGTGTGTGTGTGCGTGCGTGCACGCGTGCACCTACACATAGCTTCTAAGCATCTGTAACAGACCATTTTATCTATGTAATCAATAAGACTGACATATCCTTTATGCCCAAGATCTGATACTGGTCCAATCAGTCATCAGTCAATCAGCGGAGAATCCCTTCCCAGGGCTCTTGCCTCTGGCCTTCTTGCTGTTAGTGTCTGGGGCGGAGAATCAGCCATTGAGAAGTCACGATGCCAGGGCTGTGCTGGGCTGGGGCGAGAGACTCGGGTGAGACCGTGACGGCGTGGCTTTGAAAGCCTTGTGAGGCAGGGAAGGCAAAATAATACCCATGATCCTGTTAGGAATAAGGCACTGGGCAGAGATTTAGCTCACTGGTTCTGGTGCCTGCCTCGCCAAGTGCAAGGTCCTGAGTTCGATCCCCAGTAACCACATACAATGCTGGGCTCACGCCCACCAACCATCAATACCACATACCACAGTGCTGGGCGTGGCGGCTCATGCCTGTCATCCCAGCACTCAGGAGGCAGAGGCAGGAGGATTGCTGAGTTGGAGGCTTGAACTTCAAAGACCCTGTCTCAAAAAAAAAAGGCACTAAGTGAAAATATATAATTTTGGGAAAATAATGCCTTGGAAAGGAGGCAGGAGCTTCCTGAAAGATGTGAAGTTGAAGATGGAATAAACTCTTTTTTTTTGTAGTGTCTTTAAACACTTACTTATCAGGCAAATTAACTGAGCGGAAGAAAAACCTGCATTTTTCGAGCTGACTTTCCTTCCGCATAATGGCAGGCCACCTGATGCTGCCCACAGGTTGAAGCAGAGATCGGATCTCCATGAGAGACTGAAGGGTGCGGAATTTAGACAGCGATTAGCATAATATATTGGTTCCTTAAATTAGTTTTTTAAAAGTACAGTTCACAAAACACTCTCATTTCTACTTTGTCCTTTAGTTATCCCAACCTCAGCACCCCCCAAGCCCTTGAGCCCCTCCGCACACTATTTTCTCTTGCGCCACGTGTGCCAAGCCAGTTCCCGATTCCACGGCAGCAGTGTCTGATGCTGAGCTCAAGCGTGCAACAGTGTCACGCCGACACTTCCCTGTGGAGCGAGGGTCTGCTCGCCGGCAGTGTCAGCAGCTGCGCAGGACCCCACGCGTCTCCGGGCGGGGCTCCGGAGGGGCGGGGCTCCAGAGAGGCGGGGCTCCAAAGGGGCGGGGCTCCAAAGGGGCGGGGCTGCTCTCGCTCTCTCCCGCGCCAGCGGAGGGTGCCGACTTCCAGTGAAGTTTCTGGAAAATACGATGACTTGTCATCCTGGCGAAACTACAGGCAAATTTATTTCCTTTTATCTCCCCAGGTTTTTTCCATGCCAACGTGCTCTAGTTATATAAAAGGAGCAAACTGAAACATTATGGATTGTGTAGATTGATTAGTTTAAGAAAATTGGCTTTTCCCCCCAGGATTTTAGTGTTCAGTTTAGATATTAGCATTGAGCTACTTAGGAAAATATGTCTCAGCTATAGTAGAAAATATTAAAAATAACATTTTCAAAGGGGTTTTGTGTGTCTTTGCATATGTGTGTGTGAATTTGTGAATGTTTGTATGGGTATATGTATGTTAAACACTGAACCAGAAATTCTGAGTCTCATCATAATATTGTAATATCATAGTATTATTTTGTTTATATCTTCCCAGGGCAGATTTTAAACAATACCCTTGTGATATTTATAAAATTATTAGAAATCTAACTTTGAATGTAAATTCACAATTCTTATCTGACAAAGACTATGTAAGAACCATTCATTCTTCCATAAATCCCTGAACCTAATCAATAAAAACAGGGCCTAGCAGGTGCACACAAACTGAAGCATAGAATTTGAGTAGTTGGAGACATTTAAAATTTATGTCTTCAACCTCTGATGAGCAAAGTTATTGAAATTCTGACTTAGTGGTGGCAAATGGGCATAATACACACCTGAGATCTCTATGTGAGGTTATCTCATGAATTATTCTTTGGAGAATAAGTTTAAGAAATAGATGTCTTCAAACTCAAATATGATGCTGGTATTCAAAAAGAAAAAAATCATAGTATAAAAACGAAGAAAACCTGGAGTGTGATGAAGATTTGGAAAGGTGCCTGGACAGGTGTGTGGGCCCTCCTGGGTGTCTGCGTCTCCCTCTGCCTGTAGCTCCCCAACTGCGCACCAGCCAGTGTATGGGCTTCACTTTTGCCCTGGCTTTGGTGGGTTCTCGCAAAGGAAGCATTAGAAGGGTTCCCTCCACTGACGCGAAGGAAGTTGTCCTGGCCATGGCCGACGGCTCGGTGTCACTGATTGGAGGCTTCGGAGCCACGTCAGTGACTCCTCAGTGATCCCGGTGTCACCTAGAGGGACGTTTCAGCTTCCGACAGGTGAGAGCAGGCAGATTCTGCTCTGATCTGGGCAGACTGGGCCGCAGCCCGCAGGTCTTCTGTGGAGCTGAATCTTATTCTGCAGACAGCAGTTTCAGAAACAACACGGAGAACAACTTTCTCCTCGCTAAATCTCCGTGAGATTAAATGTATGAGACGCTTGGCAGAATTTTCATAAAGAAAACTTAGAATCCACTTTGGAGAAAACTGAGTCAGCCGACCGAAGCGCATGCTTCCTAAACGTCCCCGCGGGCCGGCTCCGCTGGTGCCCGGGATGTCTGCGGCGCCCTGTGGCGACACTTGGCCTGTTTCCTCGTCCACCCTGACAGGAGCCTCCTCCGGGCAGAGAGCTGCCGCCGACGGGCGCTGTCCTTTCCGCTGTGGGTTCCCAGAGTGTCACCTGCCAAGTCCTGGCTGCAGAGTCCTCTCCTCGGAGGAAGGTGTCCGTGATCTCCTGAGCGCAGCAGACCCGCGTCCGTGCTCTGCAGAGCCGGGGCCTGTGTCCGCGCTGCGCTCCGGCCGCGCTCGCTGCGCTCGGGTGAAGCCCTGCTCCGGCTCAGCTCAGCGTCTCAGCCCCTGGGTCGGGGCCGGTCGCACCTGCTCCTTATAGGCACGTGTCGACACGTAACATGTGACACGCCTGTCTCTCAGGGAGGCTGGTGCAGCTCCGCGGAGGAGGCCAGCATCGCCTATGTTCTCTGTTCTTGTTACATTTCTTATGTTGCAGTTTATAGTTTTATGTTGTTGGCCCTTTCTAGGTACAGTTTGCTGTCACTCTGTAATAGCTTCATATCTATTCTCTGCATAGTCTATGGATCTGAAGAACAAAAATCAGTATTATCCATTTAGATTTAGCAAAAGCCCTCTGGAAAGTCTTTCATTAAACAGCGTCCACATGAAATACACGGCCCGTCCTGCGGCTCTCACCACTGGCCAGCATCTTGCTCTGGTGCCAGCCTGACCTCTGAGAAGCGCTTTCCTCCGGCGCCCTGTCCCGGCAGCTGGACCCCTCAGACGCTGCCCTCTTGCCTGGTGGCCACGTACCAGGGCTCAGGCACGGCTTCTGACTGCTCTCCTTTCTCCTCCGTGAGCAGCGGGTTCGAGACCAGCAGGGGTGCTCGGCGGGCGTTCGACCCGCAGCCGTGGCCGCCCGGGCTGCAGGGCCTGTCGCCCGGCTCGCGTCCCGTGCCCTGCCGACCTGCAGCGCGCGCTTGGCTGGCGAAGCGCGGAGCGGGCGAGGCGTGCAGCGCGGCCCGTTTCTGCTCACCCGGCGGAGGAACTCCCGGGGCCCTCGGAGCGGCCTGCGCCCCTTCCTGTGCGGGTGGCCGCGAGCTGGGCGGTTTCGGGGCAGCGGCAGCGCCTCCCAGGTCCTGTGTCCGCGGAGGAGGAGGGAAGAGCGCAGCGAGGTCCAGCTAGCTCCGGCTCCGGGGGCGGCGTCTCCGCGCAGGCCCCGCGGCCCTGCCTCGGTGTCTGCGCGGCCGCGGAGAGGAGCTCCGGGCCTGCTCCGCGCGGCGCTCCTGGCCCCCGCTGGCCTCCCCTGTGTTCCTCGCTTCTCTGAGCACGGTCCGAGCACCCGCACGCTGGGCTCAGCGCAGCCACGGGGCTCTGGCTGCTATCGCCTGGCGTCCACGCGAGTCCGCACCTGTCAGAATGGCCTCACTTGCAGGAAGTGGCCCCAAAGTAAAGCAAATTAGTTGAATAAAAGACAAACCCGCATTGCAGCTCCCACTAACTGCACAGAGCACGTCATAAGCAGCACTCAGGGCTGAGCCACAGCTACCGGCCAAGGGCCCCGGGAGGCCGGGCTGAGGGGGGTCGCGCACGGCGTGCATCTGTTTCCCGTGGAGAGAGTTACTCTGGTCACATTAAAGAATTCTCTGAGCGACCCCAGTGCCTGGGGAGTTTCATTCTGTAGCCGTTTTGGTTTCTTCTTTTTTGAGGGAATTGGGGATTGAATCCAGGACTCCAATGACCGCGTCCCAGTCCTGTTTTAAATGTAGTACCTTGAGACAGAGCCTCATAGAGTCATTAAGTTGCCCAGGCTAGGACTGAACCTGCATTTTCCTGCCCTGGCATCTCAGTCCTGGGACTACAGGAGTGTGCCACCCCCCCCCCCGTTTTATTAGTACTCTAAACCTCACCACTCCCATTAGTACCTGAACTGCTCTCTCTACCTAAATCCAACTCTTGTTCGGTACGCCCTCTAGTGGCAGTTTAGCAAACTGCCCCATCATTACCCAGTGAAGACACGTACCTGTAGGGTCAAACTCATAGAAGGATTTTTATTTACCTAATTTTATCAGGTCTTTATTTTTGTAATTTCAATGATAACCCAAATAAAGTCAAAATTATGTGATTTATTTTCCAGTTACTACTATTAAAATAACTCCCTGCTGGACACATGAATGCATAGCCTTAAACTCTTAGTTTCCAACGACCAACTGCACAGGAGCTGCGTCGCGTCACGGCGTCAGGTTCGCCCGCAGGACCTTCAGGTGAGGCTGGCGCCAGACCTCACGCCCAGTCCTTCTGTGCAAAGCAGCCCTCACTTCAGCTGAGTCTCGTGCCAGTTAGACGTATCTGTGTGCCATCTGTGCTTCGGAACGGGAGGTCTGTGCTCCTGTGCTTGTCTGGGTCGTGAATTTCTGTGTGAGCCGCAGGGGCCCTTCTAGCCGAGAGGGCGCCCTCTGACGTCTCCCTGGCACACCCTCTGCCGCTGTCTCCCCGGCCGTCTCTGCCGTGCGTGCACACCCTGCATAGGACTGTTTTTACCGTGTGCTCCGTGTCTGCCTCACAGGAAAACTCAGTGCTGAGGTGCTATGAAGCCGCAGTGACCGTGCCCGACGCTCAGGTCCTCCGGAGGGAGGGGACCCGCCCGAGGGCGTCCCGCTCGGGCTGAGGCGGAAGCAGTGGCAGGTTAGCTATACTACCCTCTTCTAAAAGGAAAAGAACCTGGAATTTCTCCAAAAGGTCCGGGAACATCCTCCCTCCTCCTGTTGGGAAGCCAAACGATGCAGTGGAGCCTTGCCACGAAGCGACGGCATCAGACCCCCGCCTTCGGGGGCTGCCACGCGCTGCCTCCACGCGCTGCGGCTCCCCGGTGCGCGGCTCCCGAGGTCCTTTGACGCGTGGAGACAGCCGCGGCGGAGAGCGGAGCGCTGCGGGGAAGGCCTGGCCTCGCGCTGGGGGCGCGGAGCGTGAGCCAGTCCCGCTGTGTCGCAGCCTGGCTGTGCGAAGTCCCCCGGGGCCTCCCGGGTGCTGCTGGTGCGGGCACAGCCCGGGCTCCCTAACCGCAGCGCTGGGCTCGAAGCACTGAGATCTCAGGCGGGTGAGTCAGTGCAGAAGGGAGTACTCGGGGCGGATATGTTCCCAGTCGACTGTTTGGATTTCGTTTGGGCTGTACTGAGGTCATAAATTATGAAAGTATGCAGCCGTGTCTGTTTCTGTTTTCCTGGCTTCAGGACTTAGAACAGCATCCACGCGGGATACACTTGCACAATGTTTTGGGTGTTTTTTAACCATAATTTTACGCCTGGTCACCATGTTAATGGGTTAATTTTAGTGTGTGGTGATAGCAATTACTTTTCTTGAGCAAGAAAACTATCTCCTCTTAATTACTGTTACGTATGCTGTGAGATAAATCACAAGTTTTATGCTGTTTTGGCAGAGTTATGTGGAACATTTTTTTCCCGTGCTGCTAAGACTTCAGTTACTTGTATAAGCTAAGCCAGCTGCAGTTTCTTTTTGGACAGAGAGCCTCAGGGTCTCTCGGATTCTCCACTGAGGCCCTGTGGCTTGTGAGGTGCCGATTGGAGGATTCAGGAGCCCAGGGCCAGCAATTGCCTTTGGGGCAGCGGGGTGTGAAGCACCAGGTCCCCGCTGGGTTTCTGGGCTGGCACGAAACAAAAAGAGCCGACCCGTTGGTTTCGCTCGAGGGCAGAGAAGCATGCTGAGACGTTACTGAGGGGGATTTCTGCACAGCCCTTTGAGGCCTCGGACTCAGCAAATGCATGAATTTCTCTTAGACTTTCCATTCCAACAGTCAGCAGCCTTTTCTATTCAGTGAAATAAGTTTTCGTTTGAGTTTCTGACACCAGAATCAAAGCACTCTTCCTTGGCAAAGTTCTGTTAGACTTTATCAGTTGTAACTTAATCTAGCAAACATGTTGTTGGTGGTGGTCAGTTGCACAGGACCCAGCGGTAATGCATAAATTTTCATTTTTGAGAGTTGGTCAGGGATGAGCGAAAGTGACAGTGTGGTCATAGGCCGGGTGGATGTCTCCTGGGCATTTCCAAGTGGAGACAGGGCAAATCCGATTTTCAGCCCAGTTGGATTTCTTCCTGTGTGAGTCATCTTTCTGTCACTGTGACCAAATGCCCGTGAAAATTACCTTAATGAAGGAAAGAGTCACTGTGGCTCACGGTTTCGAGGGTTTAGTTCATGGCCATCTGGCTGTGATACCTTTAGGTCTGTGGTAAGGCAGAAGCTTGTGGCAGGAAGCCTGGCGGAAGAAGGCTGCTCACTCCATGGCAGGCAGGAAGCAGGGAGCCGGGAGCTTCCTTCTTCCAAGACCTGTACATGAGACACAGCCTCTTAGACGGTGCCTCTCACACGCCAGTGCCCTGACCCACACGCCCCGCCGCTCGCACGCCAGTGCCCTGACCCACACGCCCCGCCGCTCGCACGCCAGTGCCCTGACCCACACGCCCCGCCGCTCGCACGCCAGTGCCCTGACCCACACACACAGCATCTGTGGTTGGCCAGCTTGTTGACAGATTGCTGAGAAAGCCATTCCACAAACCCTCAGGGTCCAACCGTGCGGGAATATGTGGTGGGTCACGTGTGGCCACACCGCAGTGGCAGAGAGGCCATGAGTGCTGAGCCAGCAGGCTGATGCCCGACGGAGCTTGGACTCCATGGCCTGGCATGCAGGGCATCAGAGCAGGGGACCCGAAGCCCTACGCATCCTCCTTCCTGTGGATTAAAAGTGCTGTCAGTGGAGCAATGTGATGTCCAGGGAAGATGTTATGTGTAAGGATTTTTCTTCCCTGTGTTTCCTCCCTCCCTGCCTCCCTGCCTCCCTCTTTCCCTCCTTTGCCCCTTTTATTTCTTTTCTTTCTGTAGTGGAGTGGAAGATCCTTTTGTGCCTGAAAGCCTTTTTGTTAAGTTTCCCCACGGATGCGATGGGAAGCTTCAGAAGCTTCGCCCTCCCTTCCAGAATGAGTTCGCCCACCTCCCTCTGGCTCCTGCACGCGGCTTTCGGTGCCACAGACGCAGCGCAGAGCTCAGCGGGGCATCCTGGGTGCAGACAGGAGGAGGCTCAGCTGAGGGCCACTTGTTCCCTTGAGGAAAACTACATACGGCGGCGGTGGGGATTGGAAAGTGACACAGGCCAGACTTGGTCCCCAGATGCCTTCACTGGTTGTTGTCTGCTCTCCATTTCCTCCCCACTGATTTCAATAGGTATTTATCACTCACACGCTGGAGTGTCACTGAGCACGGTCCAGTTTTCTTCCCGGCATGGATTAAACATTATGGACAGAACTGCACTCTCCATTCTGAAAGGTCTCAATGGCCAGAAAAGAGAGATGTGTGCGGCCAGCACCACTATAGCACACGGCGGGCGCGTCCTGGGTGCACAGAGGGGGGAGCCCCGTCCGCATTTGATTAAAGCTCTGGTTCAAGGCGTAACCTCTGCCCTGGGCCACTGGGAGGACAAGGAACCGTGAACAGTCCGGTGAGGCTGCCCTCACTTTCTCCCCCAGCATCTCAACCACTCGGCTTAGACAGTGTCTAATTTAGTGGAATCGTCTTCTGAGATTGATAGAATGAAAAGATTTCTGAAAGCTTCTTAAGAAACGTTGTTTGTATGAAGACAAACAGCTAAAATGGCGGTCTTCTGCACATGCACTTCGAGGAGACTTGTGTCGCATGGGGCCGCGAGGTTTGCATCTGCAGAGCATGGCGCCATGCTTGGTGAAGAAGTCCTGCTGGCCAATGGCTTCGGAAGGGAGCGGCCGGCATGGGGGATCCATAACGTTTCCTTATCTTGAACTTCACAGTCTCTCAACAAACGAAAAAGATACAGCAAACCAAAGTCCAACATGTCCAAATGAGAGGCCTTTGGTTCCTAAAGTAGGGCCAGACGCTAGGCGGCGGGAGGGACCCTGAAGGCTGGGCAGACAGCAAGAGCCAAGCTGGCAGCTTGGGGTCACACTTGCTGTGTGTGCCGTGTCCTGCCAGGGCTTTCACAGAAGCAAGAAAGAGACAAAGAGAGAGGGGGAGGGAGAAAGACAGACAGACAGACCTGGCCCCAGGGTGTGGAAAGTCCCCAAAGACCCTTCTCATCTTCCCCAGTAGCGAGTCAACAGACCAGTCAAACAGCCCTCAGCCCAGAGACAGGGCGGCCCCGTCCAGGATCAAGTCCCCCCATTTGGGGCAATATTTGAAACCTTAGGAAACAGATGAAAGACTCTGGAAACTCTTCTGCTGCGTGCAGTGTGCAACCCAGTCCAGGGTCCTCGGTGGGCCCTGGCCTGCTCCCGGACGTCCAGCTTCCAGCAGTGTGTGAACGTCTGCTGGACAAGCGGCCGGTCTGCGTGGCAGCGGCCTGAACGGAGGAAGCTGACACACGCAGGACCTTCAGGGCAGCGCACAGCGCACAGGGCACAGACACCTTTCCTCGCTGCGGAGCCGCACTGAGCTGCTCCCAGGCACGAGGGGAGGGATGTGTGTAGCTGGACCCAAGAGAGCCGGGGCATCCCGGGCCGGCGCGCACCAGGCCCTGCCCCGCCGGAGCGCAGGGACGGCCCTCATCGGCTCCTCCGGCCCCAGCGTGGCCTGGCGCTCAGTCAGCCCAGAGGAGTCTGCTGGCTTTCGCAGAGTGGCCCAGACTACCAGAGCACACTCTTAAACAAGTGAGTCTTGCAACTGCAATTTTGACTAGCTGTTAAAAAATTAAAGTTGATTATGTGTAGTTTATTTGCAGGAAGAGCTGTTTCAGTGACTATGAAGGCAGTTGACTTGAGTTCTTCTCTGGAGCTTTCTGTCTGAGAGCACAACGTACTTTACACACAGTGTCTCATCAGTTGTCAAAAGATCATCTTTGTGAACATCTTTGTCCTAAGTGCCCTCTACAGAAGTGATATCGAAACTTTACAAGAACATGAAGAATTCAAAGAATTTCGAGGGTGAGAATAGAAAGAACTTGTGCCTTAAGACTGGCAGGGAACAGTACCACCAGGGCCTCTTGAGGAGCACTGACTGCGGCTGGCCTTCCTCGGGGAGACTCATGTCTGCAGAACGCCCGGGCGTCAGGAGTTCAGTTCAAGGACTCTCTGGATCAGGACTGAGCTAATTTCCAGAGCAAACTAAATTTGTTGGCTTCCGTTTCATGCATATCGTTAGAGTCAGAGAATGATGCAGAGGCAGGATTTTTATTTGCTAAGTGAAATGTTATTAAACCCATGCAGTAAACGATGTCAAAGTAATTTATAGGAGAGACAGGGAAAGTGGGAGCTGCAATCACAAGAGTAGTATTTTGTGTTTATTGCCCCATCATTCTCAAACGAATTAAAAAATTATACAACCTTCAAGATGAAAGGAGAGATTGTGGACTCTCACGTGAGAATGACTCGTCATCGGTCCAAGGTCACCACAAAGGGTCTTGTTGCCACTCCGGGGTGACCACATGTGGCTGCGTCTCTGTCCTGATTTCCAGGCTGGAAACTTCTTATACGGAGCAAAACTTGTCTGAATTCCTCTCCTATACAATTTTGTTTCAAAACATAGCCTTTCTCTAAGTTAAAAGAGAGGCTTTATCCTTTATCAGTCCTTTCCTTCTGCAGGAATTTGTTTCTACTGTGCAGCTGCTGGTCAGGCCGGCACATGTTCGAAGGAGATGAGCGTCTGTTTTGCCCTGTGGACGACACATCTAACTCTTCTGCAGTAGACAGGTCAGGCTGTCAGCCCGTCAGCTGCACAACGGAGTTGCTCTTTTCTCTCGGATCTCCCTCTCGCGGGGAGACGCATGCCATCCCAGCTCTCGGGGTCCCTCTAGGACCCGCCGGTGGGCTGGCCTGGCATCCGGCCCCAGGCTCCCTTTGGTGCTTGCGATCCAGTCAGCCCTGAGCGTTGCCCACACTCCTCGAGGAGAGGGCCTGAAAGAGACCCTGAAGCAGCCGGTGATCTGTGGATGTTGCACTGACCAGTGTATCACTGCCAGGGTTGGACTTGCCATTAGGCCTCTGCTTTCTGAAGAAAAACAGAAACAAGATAAAACTGCCTTTCATAAAAGCCCTGGCCGAGTCTCTGGGATCGAGAACGCAAGGTCAGTGTGTGCCATGGCCCAGAGCACCACCCTGCAAGGGTCCCGCTCCGCCGCATGGAGTTTGCTGTGCCCGGGCACATGGGCCGGCGGCGGCTCACATGTTGTGTCTCTGGGTGCAGAGAGCACTTTAGTGTTTGGCTTTCTGCTGGCCCAGACCTCCAATTTATGCAACGAGTGGGTGGAATTCTTTTCTTCATATTTAGATATTTTATTTGAAAGAAGTGGACCTATTTTCTAGAAAGAGCACAGAAGAAAAATTTGAAATGCAGAGCATAAATTCTTAGCCTTGGAGTAGAAACTGTGGGAAACAGGAAGGAGACGAAACTAGAACCTTTGCACTAAGTTGTAGTCTCCTGTGAGCTTTACAGCACAGGGCAAAAACAACCAATAAACAGGCAGAAATGAATTTTAGAGAAGAAGCTGAGCTTGGGCCTGACCCATGCTGCTCTGGGTAGCAAAAGATGAAACGCCTGAGCTTACCACACTTTTATTTGGTATGAAGCTTTCATGCCTGTACTCCCAGCATGTGGAAGGCAGGGCAGACACTAGCAGTTATGTGGGTGAAATTCCCGAAAGGCCGGGGAGATGCCAGCAACAGCCCTTGTAGATGAGGAGCCTGGTGTAGCGCTGCCCTGAAGCATCACAGCACGTGGGACCACCAGAGCCTGTTGCTACAGGGGTGAAGACAGGAGTCAGGTCCCCAAGTCTGTCTGCAGACAGGAAAACTCCGTCAGTCGTACTCCGATTGTGCAATTACTTCTCCCAACCAGGACTGTTCCTGACAGACACTAGGCAGGAAGGTAGTGCTCTTAAACAAGATAAACTTTTTGAGCTATACATTATGAACCAATACACACAGTACACCCGTTGTATGTGTGTATTTTGATGAGTGGTCACCCATGTGACCTGCCACAATCAGGAAATGAAAGGTTTAGATCATGTAGGGACTTCCTCTCTGCCCCTGGTCAGAGTACCAGTGTCCAAGGCTCAGGATCCAGCTGAACACAATTTAGATTAAATCTACTTTTTCGATTAGACTTTGTTTGAATAGACCTGGAATGCATTTGTCTTTTCTAGAGTTTTATATAACTGGAATCACAAAGTTTACATTATTTAATGCCTGGCTTCTTTCAGCCAGCGTGATGATTTAGAGAGTTACCAATGCTGTTGCATATATAAATAGATTATTTTTCATCATCCTGTGGTATTCACTTTAGGGATGTAGGTGATTTGTCTATCCATCATCTGTTGATGGGTATCTGAGTTTTGCAATTTTCGTTACTAATACCATAAAAATGCATGCATCAATCTTTGTGTGGATATGTTTTTATTTCTCTTGGGTAAATATGTGGGAATGGAATTACTGAGTATCATGATAAATGTTACAAACTTTATAAGAAACTGTCAAATTATATTCCAATGTGATTATCGTGTTCTTTCATATATAACAACTCTTTTGTTAAATTTCTGTATTTATAGACAGGAATATAAAGAGCTAGATGCAAAGGTTGCAATATAAATGACAGGTGGGCTGTGTATGTAAGAGGTACATGTGACACATATGTAAATATATATATAGATAAATGTATATACATACATAAAACTTTAAATCAGTACATGGCCTCTCTTTCTATTTTCCATCTCTGTTTTGAAGATCAGAAATTCAGACTTGCTAAGTTCTATCTTAGGTATTTTTGTCTATCCGTAAATCACAGACGTGGCCTCCTTTTTATCTGGCAGCACAGGGTGTGGAGGTCTTCGACTCGCTGTGGACAGTTCTGCTGGGTTACGTTGTAACCATCTCCTTCCTGTGCATGACCCGAGTCCTTGTTCAGGGGCAGCGAAATTTGCAGCCTACAGAGCAGCAGGTACAAGGAGCAGGAAGGGACTGAACGGTTATATGGGGTGGAAAAGATGAAGGGGGCTCCCTGCTCCCTGGAGAGCGGCTCCGGGAGGTGGATGCCACAGATGTGCAGGTCCGTTGGCCTTTATACGCTTTCGGGGGCCACGGGTGTGCAGCAAGCACGCTGCTTGGTCTGTGCCGCACTCCCTGTAAGCTTCTCCCAGGCATGTAGGACCGTTTGTGGGTACCTGGACTCCACTAGGGCGCGGTCGCCAGTTTGCTCGCCAGCGACTCGCGGCTTCCAGTAGGTGCCCTCACTGCAGCGTCAACACTGGGTTTACGTTAGGTCAACACCTGTGTCCTGCCTGCCTAACTTCCCCTTGCTCTTGCATCAACGTGAAATTGGGACTAAAACTAATTTTTTTTTTTTTTTGAGACAGGGTCTCGCTTTGTAGTTCAGACGGGCCCTGAGCCCACTATGTAGCTCAGGCAAGCCTCGAACTCAGCAATCCTCCTATCTCTGCCTCCCAAGTGCTGGGATGACAGGCGTGAGCCACCACGCCCGGCTAAAACTAATTTTTTAAAACGCGGACATTCGTATATTGCAGAACCCTTTCTTGGAAGACCGTCCCTCCTGGATCTATCATCTTGGCCTAATCGCTGGCTCCCCGCTGATGGACCAGTGGTGCCTGCATAGGACTCTTCTCATTTCCAGCCTTACAGTAACAACAACTTTGCGATTTTTAGAAGTTTTGAAATGAAGCTATGTTTATTTTGAATTTCAAGTTCTTTGCATTTCCATACAAATTTTCCATTTTTTTAAACACGCTGAAATTTTGTTTGAGATTTTATTGAAAATAGGTTAATTTGAGTAGAATTGAGAGAATAATTTTAATGTTCAGTCTTCTGATCCATGAACTGGATTGCTGTCCATCAGCAATATTTTATAGTTTTGTGTGTATGTGCAAAATACACATACACACACACACACACACTCTCTTAATCATGCCTACATCTTTAGGTTCTTATTCCTATCACAAGTGATACTTAAAAACATTTTGTTTGGAATTTATTTGTTTAAAATATCCTGAAAGCACCCTGTGTTTTGTCTTTTTAAATTCTGTCATTTACCTTTATAGGTTTGGAAGTTGTATCATGGTGTGCAGGGCGTCGCTGCCCTGCTGAGGCCAAGACACAGCACCAGGGACAGATTCAAGGAGCGAAATGTCAAAGGGAAGAGCTGTCTTTGGAGGAAAGGAAAGAGGCAGAGGACAGACAGCTGCCAGTGAGCCGCGGCCGGGGCTTGGAAGCAGGATGCTGTGAGCGTCCCTCTCCAGCTTGCCTCTGAGCCGTGTTTTCAGGAATGCTCCTTTCTGGGTCGGCGTCCACGACGCGCCCACCTGGAGGGGTTCTGGGGGCCGTCACTGCGGGTCTCAGCCCTGTCTGCGCCCGTCCTTCTCGGGGCCGCGCCCTGGAGTGCGGGAGTGGTTAGTAAGGGGATGCCTATGTCCTGGGCACGGTGATACGGGGACCAGTGTGGGGTGAAATGCGTTTTTGTACACTAAATAAGTGTCTTAAGTGACCGCCCCCGTCTCTTCTGCATTGTGTCAAGGAGGGGAGGGGCTCCGGGCTAATTTGGGTGGGTTGCCCGTCTGCCTGGCTTCTCCTCTCTGGTTCTGTTAATTACACTCTTTAGTAAGATTTTAACCCTTTCTAGTTAGGATTAGGCAGAGAATTTAATGAGGCCTTTCCCTGCCTACAATGTAAGACTCCTTCCCTCTATAATAATATCAGATACATAAAAGATTAGAAACATTGTATCAGCCTGTTCAATTAAAATCTGTTATCTGGACGGGAGATTTAGCTCAGTGGTTCCAGTGCCTGCCTCGCAAGCCCAAGGTCCTGAGTTCGATCCCAGTAACCACATACAATGCTGGGCATGGTGACTCATGCCCACCAGTCATCAATACCACATACCACAGTGCTGGGCATGGTGGCTCATGCCTGTCATCCCAGCACTCGGGATGCAGAGACAGGAGGATTGCTGAGTTCCAGGCATGCCTGGGCTACATAGTGAGCTCAGGGCCAGCCTGAACTACAAAGTGAGACCCTGTCTCAAAAAAAAAAAAAAAAATCTGTTATCTGTACCCTCGTATTTACAAAAGCTGTGTTTCCATTTATTCTTTCTTTTTATTTTCTTTTCCCTTCTGTCTTTCTCCTTTTCCCTCCTTCTCCCCCTTCCCATTTGAACATTTTCTTCCTAGTTCCCAGAATCTAGTATACAGTTTGATCCTCGTTTACTCTCTCAGCTTCTCATGCTGGAGACACTGTGTGGTATTTAAACACATGTGTCTGACATCTCATTTAAGAGAAGGACGCCAGGGTCCATCCATTCAGCAAGAAATGTCTCAACTGTGTCCTTCAGTCGTCTCTGCATATGTTAAGGTACTTTTACTTCTTCCTTTTGCATTCATGTACATTTTGCCTCTTTCTATTGCCTAAATGTCCTGGTTAGGATCTTCAAGTACAATTTTTAAAAATTAATTTTATTGGTACATTTTATATGTACATTGTAATCACATTCAACATTGAGAATTTGCACCGGTACATGACACATCTTGACTCTCGTCTTTCTCCCGTTCCCTGCCTCCCTACAACTCCCCACCCCATGTGGTTTTCTAAAAAACTAAAATGGAGTATTACTCTGCCATAAAAGTGATAAAGCTGAGTTACTTTTACTCAAATGGATGGACCTTGTGGACGTACTCATAAGTGATATAAATAGGACACAGGTTTTATAAATACTGTATCATTTCTCTGGTATGAGAACTTGGAGGTGTAAATGAGCTCTAAAACGTATGGTAGGTATTATGAAATAAGAAAATGTTCAAAGGGAAAAGGGAGTGTGGTAATAGTAAAGAAGGGAAAGAAAACATTTCGAAGCTTCAAGGACAATTTAAACCAAGCCTGTGAAGCAATTCTAGTTTAAAAGCAATTCTGGTTTTCAAAAATCTGCAGCACTGGAGCCTGTGCTTCACCTTGGGGTGGTGTTAACTGTTGGCTTTATGTAGATGCTCAAGTCCTGGAGCCACTTTCAGTTTCCGGTTTGCTGAAAATTATTTTTGTGTTCACGAGTGGGTGGAGAACTATGTCAATTACTTATTTTGGTATTTTAAATACTTTGTTAATATAGTAAATTATATTAGAAAATTATCTAGCCATGCATTTGATTATACCTTTCATAATTATACCTTTACATATATTACACATCTCATAATACACCATGATGATTTTTTTCTTTAAAATCAATGATCTCTTAAAATTAAAACTTTTAATTGATATGCATGTATATACTTAGGATTTCTAAAATGTTGTATTCCTTTTATTGCACTCAAGTTTCTAAACAGTAGCATGAATTTTTCTCTCTAACTGAACAATTATTTCAACAATTATTTGGAGTGCAGGTTTTTTGAAGACACATCCTTGCAAGTTTTGTTTTTCTGGAAAAGTGTTTAGTTTTATTTTTGAGTGATAATTTCAGTGAAAGTATAATTATAGGCTAAGAATCATTTTTAAGCTATCAATCCATTGCCGCCTGATAGCATAGCTCTTGATGAGTAGTTTAGAGTTTCTTATATGTCTTTAAAATTGACTGTTTAAAGATTTTATTTTTGTGCCTGGGTTTCAGCAATATGACTGTGATATTCCTGGGTGAGATTTTTATCTGTACTTACCCTGCTAGGGTTTTATGAGCTTTGGGTTCTATGAGTTTATGATTTTCATAAAATTTGAAGACTAGCCATTTCTTAAGCACTTTCCCCCTTTTTCTAGTACTCCAATTATATCTGTGATGGATGACTTGATATCATGTAATAAACTATTTCTATCTTTTCATTATTTTCTCCTCAAATCAAAATCAGTACTGTATTTTTCTTTTCATACATTACTTGGAGATAGTTTCCATGGTTGTATTTTTAAGTTAAATGACATTTGCTATTGTAGCTCTTTTGATAATCATATCTAGATTAATTTTGTATTCAATATTAGAAATTCTATTTTTGATTAAAAATTCTTCTCTCTTTCCTTATTAGGCTCATTTTTTCCTCTCCCTTTACACTCAATCTCTAAATTAGACTGACTTTCTCATAATTATGTTACTTTTTGGGTGGGGGGTGGGCTTTCAAATGTGTTCTGCAATTTAAAATGCACCTTGGATAAAGCAAATGCCACACTGTTGAGTGACATGATTTTTAAAATTTCCATGAATAGCTTTTGGTTTTGACTCTTCTGGGCAGAGATTGTTTTCTTGCTGAGGCTTGTTTTACAAACTTTATTTCAGCATTTGTTTTAGAAAAAATATAGCTCTTCTCTTAAGGGATGACTTCATGGTCTGTCCTGCAAGTCCTGGGTAGTCAGTCACTGAGGACTTTCTTCTCTCTTTGATTGAAGTTTGATGGTCAGCCAGCCACACTGGTGCACGCCTGTTCCTCAGTTCCTCAGGCGACTAAGGCAAGTTGTTTTCAAGTTTGAGGCCAGAAAGAGCAAAATAAAAGATAAAAATGTCTAGGAGAGTGGTTCAGTCATGCAGCAGCCTTGTGGGGAGCTGGTACATGTGTTAGCACATCTTACCTTTTCCTGTCTCTTTCTCTTTCCATCCTTTGGTCCTCTTTCCATCTACAAAAACCTACCTCTCGGCCCAAAGATTAGCTCAGTGGTTCCTGCACCTGCCTGGCAAGCGCAAGGTCCCTGGTTTGATTCCCAGTAATCACATACATTAATACCGGGCAAGGTGACTCACGCCCACCAGCAATCAGTATCACACACCACAATGCTGGGCATGCTGGCTCACGCCTGTCATCCCAGCACTTGGGAGGCAGAGGCAGGAGGATTGCTGAGTTCCAGGCTTGCCTGGGCTACACAGTGAGCTCAGGGCCAGCCTGAACTACAAAGCGAGACCCTGTCTCAAAAAAAAAAAAAGACATGTGTTTAATCCTTAAGGGCTGCATAATTCAGACCCTAGTGGTATTTTTATGTGTAGGATCATTCTCAAAAGAATCTGTTGCTTCCCCTACTTTTTGTCACCAAAGGGCCTTAGACATTCACCAGGATGTTTGTTTCTCAGCTTATGAGATGGTGGATCTTAGAGCTGCTTCCTTGTTCTACATTAAGAAGAAAGACTAATTTGTCTCGAATTACTTTCTGCTTGCATTAGAGTATGTATTCACATTCGAAACAGCATCAGTTTGATTGAGACTGAACAAAACCTTTCTCAAGCAGTCGTAGTAATCATTGCTATGCTCCACACAGCGTGGAGAATGTGCCCCTTGGGCTGGGTCCGAGTTTCTTGGTTCCTTGAAGGATTCTTAAAGGACAGTTATGTCTCGGGTCCTCGCGTTGGCACCGACGCGCATGCTTGTGCTGCCCCTCAGCACGGACTTTAGAGTCACGAAGACTCTTCGTTGATGTGTCCTTGTTGGCATCAGAGGCACAGAGGAGAGTTAGACAAGGTCCACGTCCTTTAGAAGTAACACCAAGGTTTGTGAAACAGCACACACAACTCACACACACACACACACACACGAGTTTCAGAGTAAAGAAACGATTGTGTCTACACTCGACACTGGTTGACATTAACCGCTCTGTGCAGTCTTGAAGCGAGTCCTTTCAGCAGTAGTGTCTGTTATGGCCTGGTCATTTGCAGCAGTAAATAAAAGATATCCCCGAGCAGGAGGCTTTTACAAGATATATGTTTATTTCTTTTCCGAGTAGAAAGAAAGCAGGAAGTAGCTTCCGAAGAGCACAGTCATAAAGGAGGCAGAGTCCTCGGCTCTCTCCGGGCAGTGTCCGGGAGGTCAGCACCGCGTGGACGTTTGCAGGTGAGGACCAGCTGCAGGCGGAGGGCGGATGCAGCTGTGAGGCCTGGGTCCTGGCCGCTCAGGCTTTGCCAGGCAGGACTTGGGCAGCAGCGTCGGCCTCTGCGTAGGTCTGTGTGCTCAGGGGAAGAAAGGGTCGTGCCTTGTGAGAAGCGCTTCCTGGTGCTGCAGAGGGAGAACACGCGTGAAGGCGGTGATGAGCTGCACGCAGAGGCAGGCGCGGCACCGCTGGAGCTGAGCCCGGCCCGCTGTGCTGATGAGCTCTGGCTGCATGAGGTCGCTGCGCACGCCGTGCTGGCTCTGGAGCGGCCCGCCCGGTGGAGGGTCAGGGCTGCCAGGCCAGTGCCCGAGCGGCCAGGTGGCGGCTCCCTCCGGCTCTCCGCAGCCCCGCCTCTCTGCCCTCTGCCTTGCCGGCAGCCGGTGCCGTGGGGTTTGGGGGTCCAGCCCAGGAAAACCTCCTTTCTTTAGGCGTGACACGGTGTCAGATATTCTGGTGCAGCAACACAAAGCGGAGAAAGACGGAGAGAAACTGAGGTGCGGGACGTAGTCATAGGTAATTCCTGAGATAATGGCACGTGCGTGGTCCCAGTCCTGCTATGTGCGGGCTCTGTCTGCCTGAATAAATTATTTGGGATTTCTGAGCTTTGGATTCCTCAGTTGTAAGAGGGGACCGATCCTACCTAGCGCCATGCTTCGAGAGTTAAAAAGCACCCCGTGGAGAGGGAGATCACACGCCACTGCCCCTCCGTCGATGACGTCTGTTGTTACTGGGCGCAGGTTGGTGCCGTTTCCAGACTCCCAGGACTCTTGGTTGGAGTCGGTGCTTCGCCCGCTCCTGGCTGTGTCTTCCGTGGCCCACACTGGCCTCCCGGAGACGGCGCCCGGCCTCTCCTCCCTCTGAGTGGGGTGGGGAGTCCGGGCTCTGCGGTGCTCGCCAGGCCGCGCGAGGTGAGCGCCCGTCGGTGGGAAAGCAGAAGGCAGGGACACGGGAAGTGTCTCTCCCTCGGTGGACAGGCAGAGCCCTTGAGGCCCAGAGCCGGGAAGAACTTGCTAGAAAGCCAAAGCGTTTTCTTTTTTCCTGGTGATTTATTTTTATACAACCTCTCTGGACTGCAGCAAAGCGCAGGTTTTATGGGTCTGTTTGTTCTGCCCTGTCTGGTTTTATACATGAGGGGCAACATTTAGCAGGGAGAGAAAGCAAAGCCCAATTATGGCTGTCCGCAGCAGCCACACGGTAGGGTTCAGCTCATGTCTAATAGCATAACTCGGTTTGTAGCCGGCTGTTTTCGCCTGCACGCTGCTAATTAAATATATTACTCTGGGTCACAGTAATAAAATGAGTCAATGAACGCTGTGGTACATCGAAAGACATAAAGCATTGTTCAAATCCTTTTCATGAAGTATCTCTGTTCTTATTAGTATTTTTATCTTGATTCTTAAAACTCTCAGTATTTTGTCAAAAAAGAATTATTATTTCAAATCACTCAATCCACCAGTCAGAAAACGGGGCTCCGGTGGGGGAGGGGCTCGGCAGACAGGGAGGTGGTGCTGGAGTCACCCGGCCCAGCAGCCCGAGGGAGGCTGCACAGATCTCCGACGCGCTCAGGATTTAAACGAGGCCCAGAGACGGGAGGATCTTGCTCTCGGCTGTGTGAGCGGCGCGGGCAGAGCCGAGGTGTCTCCCGGTCTGTAAGGCAGAGCATGCAGCCAGCGCGCCGTGTGTTTCTGCTGCCTGCAATCCGTGAGAAGCAGGGAACAAACACAAAACATTGTCCGGCATTTAAATTTAGATGAAAGAGTCTACAAGCAAGGAGCAGAAGAGCGGAAAGCAGGAAATCTGCTGCTGAGCCTGACAACAAAGCAGGGGCCCCCGTGGGCTTCCCAAGGCGCGTCTCCTGAACGCTCAGCCGCGCACTCGCTCCGTGCGGTGCGGACCGCTCAGGAACACCGCACTGCGCCCCAAGCCCCTCATGTCTTGGGTAGTAACTTTCTTCTGAGTGCCCGGGCAAGGCTAGAAAAGGGGGCACTGGCTGCGGCTTATCCGTGTGGGGCTTCAGGTCCCAGCTTTGGGGTCCGCAAGCTGGTGGGGCTTCCAAGCTGAGGGGCTGGAGTCCCAGGCGCAGAGCCCCTCCCCGAGGACGCGCGGCGGAGGCTGCCGCGGCCTGGCTTCGTGTCCGCGCAGCCTCGATCGGTGCGTGACCTCAGCCCTGCTTCCTTCGAGGCGCCTCTGGTCCTGCGGGGGGCACGGCAGGGGGAGCGGGTGCCGGGGCAGGCGCGGCCTGCGTGTGGCACATGCCCGTGTGCGGCAGCAGAGCCAAGTCCAGGGCGAGCCGCGTGTGCCCACGGGAGGGCCGCTCCCGAGCCAGGCCCAGCGGGGCCTCCGCCGGTTGCTTTCTCTCTTTCCTCTTAGGAAAAGGTAAAACAAGACGATAAGAGAACGACAGCGATGCCTGTGTACCATTATATTTGAAGTAGCTACTCACAGTACAAGACATAAAGATACTCTTTTACAAAAAGCCAAACAGATAATAGCATAAAGCTGCTTTTTTCTTTTCTTTTCTTTTTTTTCTTGGTTCAGGAGATCGAACTCAGGACTTTGTACTTGGGAGGCAGGTGCTAGAGAAAGCTTTCTTTTTAATAAAATGAGAGAGACTAGTAGTATCAATAAATTAGTATAATATAAAAGTGTTTTTGAAACAGTGGAGTAATTGGAACTTGTCCCTACTTCCTATGCATCACCCTTTACTTTGTGGACTCTGTCTGTATTGTCCAAAAAGCTAAAAATATAAATACTATCCAATTCCACAGTTAGACAGCAGAAATAATGCTAGTAAAAATAATACAGGTAATTGTTCATTAAACAGCTGGGATTTTCAGATACTTAAAAAAATTATCATTTAAACTTGACACAGTTTCTGAGGGAGGCGTTTGTCACTCATTTCACAGAAGTGCATATCAAAGCTCAAAGCAGTGAATCCGTTTACTACTAAGAGGAAGATTAAATACTTAAAGTATTCCTCTCTAACCCTAAAGTCATGACATATATACACATTTGTTTGATTTACAAACTAGACTCATTTCTATGAACTCATTTCACTTCTGTACCCTAGTTTTTTTTGCTTCTGATTTATATTGACATTTTAGGAAACTGCCCAACTTTTTTTTTTTTTTTTTTGAGACAGGGTCTCGCTTTGTAGTTCAGGCTGGCCCTGAGCTCACTCTGTAGCCCAGGCGAGCCTTGAACTCAGCAGTCTTCCTGCCTCTGCCTCCCGAGGGCTGGGATGACAGGTGTGAGCCACCACGCCAGCTCTGTAGATTATTGATAAGTGACAAAAGGTTCATCCATCTATTTAATGGCTTAGTTCCAAGGTAAAAATGTACAATCAAGTCTCTTCTAGGTGTCTGATTTTGTCAGAATAAGACTGGCACAAGTAATACTGGTAGAGGGAAACGAAGCTTTCTAGGAAAAATAGCTGGGTGTGGAATTAGTCTATATCAAGATCAGTACAGGAGCAGCACGGGAATTAACTGTATAACTTCTGCACGTGAGCACCAGGCTTCAACTTCGAACATCAGCCGTGTTTCTGGCGGGGTTTACGCCGCACGTGAGCAGAACGACTGGTGACCGGCTTCCGCTAAACAGGACCCGTGGAGAGCGAGTTTGTGGGGACGTCCAGCCAGCAGTGCTCTTCAGTGACCTTAGTGAGGCGGCGGAGGACCCTGGGAGGGGTCAGGCTGTCGGATTTCCGGCTGGTCCTTGCCGCTCACCGGGGTCACGGCTGGGGCCAGTCCCTTTCCAGGGTGCGACGGGAGGGCAGTGCTTGCACGCCCACGACCTCAGGGGCGGCAGGGCGGCTGCTTGCACAGGAGCGAGCGGCACACGGCGTGGCAGCCTGTGTCCTCTTCATCGACGGAGTCCGGTTCCTGCCCTCTCCAAGCTTTGCTCCTCGGGAAACCTCTCGGGTTCCCTGATAACCAGAACCCGCTTTGCCTTCCGGCCGCCGCTGAGTGCAGCGCGTGGCCTGTGATACTCTGGACTTTCTACCGTCGTCCCCTGTGTTCCTGTCCTGGCATCGACCGAGCTGGCCCAAGTCCTCAGGAGCAGGGCAGACATTTACCTCACTTCCGGTCTCTTATCTTCCCTGGAGCAGTGGACAGTGCTTGGTAGGAGCTGTTGTTCGATGGTCTGATGATTAAGTGACTTAGTGTCTGTCTTGCTGATGAATGAGTGACTCTGTGCTTACACAAAAGGAGGAGGGAGGTGCACACGTGTGTCTGTTTCTGTGAGCCTGAGACCCTGCGGTATAATTGCTCTTATTTATGTGAAGCATTATGCGCGACATCTTTTACTAGGCTTGTATGGACTCACAGTTGTCTAAGCTAAGTACTGTCGTTCTGTTTGTAAAGATAGGCTGACTTAGAGAAAGGAATCGGCTTGCTTAACGCTCTGACTCGGGTGTGTCTGGCCGCCGAGCGCCGACAGCTGGCGGCGAGGGGAGGGCAGGGCAGAGGCCGCACGCCCGCTCTGGAGACTGGGCACTTGAGTCCTCTTCCAGTGCTTCTCACTGCAGACTCCTGCCTTTTGGAGTCTTAGGTAACACAACAATCTCAGATTTGAATTCTTCCGAGCTCAGAATGACACGTAAAGATGATTGATGTCTTCTCTCGTCAGCCCTTTCCTGTCATGTTCTGCCCTTTGCTGACTTCCCAGAGCCTTAGTCACCCGTGAATAGATCTCCAGAACAATGGATGGCAGCAACTCAGCTGGAGCGTCTGCGCAAAGTCCCGACTCCCTTCTGTAGACACGTTCCTCCGTGGACGCGCCGAGTCCATCTCAACTCCCTGGCTGCCCGTGCTTGGACTGGCACCTGGGACAGGCTCTTCCACAGTTCTCAGTTTCCCTCTTGTCCTGTCGTGGGTCAAACCCATGGCTGAATGTTGTGCATGGCGAGCACAAGAGGCGCTGTGAAATCCAGTTATTTGACATCATTTCTCTTGTTCTGAGCTATAAAGAAATAACCTTGGCTTAGCTGTTCTGGCCAAAATGTAATCAGTGTTATGACTGTTTCCCTATTCGTATCTTCCAATACGGGAAGCCTGACCCTTCCGATGAGCTCAGGCAGGTTGTACTTAAACAACTGCATAAATGGATTTGCTCCCACAGACTGGTGTAGACCAGGGCAACTTCAAGAGCACCTTAGTGCCATGACAAAAGCGCCATGGTGATGCCATGGCCACAGGCCACTGTTATGAAAAGCAAACATATCTCATTTCCATTTGTTCTCTTAATCCAATTAGGTTTCACTGGAACATTCTTTCATTCTCGTCCTGCGGTATTTTGTAGCCATAACGATGGTCCTGTGTGATCTGGAAGCTTAAAGGGTTCAGGAAGTCCCGCGCTCTGTGGTAACACTGCGGCTCTCGAGACGTGAGCGTTCCCTCCAGGCCAGGATGCCACAAATCACAGGGCTGGGCTGGTTCTCATCTTTCCTCCACCTCTTTCCACATCATCTCTGGCAAATTGATGCGCATATAACCTATTGAATTAAAGCTAATTTTAGTTCTGCAGCCATTAGGAATAAGATCCTGCAGTAATTTCATTTCAGCTGATTAAGATATTTAGATACAATGCATCACATTTTATGCTTGAAAACTGTCAAAATCAAAAGCACACTCAGTACTCTGTGTCCTATAAGCTAACAAATTGCTGGTGGTATCTATTTAAAACTTTCAACAACTCAGTGAAAATTTCTTGAGAGATTAGATAATTCCTTAGTCATAAGAGGGGAGATATCTAGAGGCCCATCCCCTGTGAGATGGATTCTTAGTCATCAAAGATCTGTCTGCATATTTATATTTGTATAGTTTGCTCTTGCTGTAGACATAGATTTGTTTCTGAGTTTGTTCTTCATTTCCTGTTTGATTGTTTTAATTATTTCTATTCCCTATAATTTAAGAATTATTTAGTCATACACACGTCATTAATTACCAGCCAGTTTCACATGACCAGTAGTGAACAGGACCTCAAGAAAAGTCTTAATGTCCTTTATACCAAGGTGGCGTGTCCAGAGACGGACAGTCAGGGGCTCCACACGCTGGTGCGGAGCGCCATGCTCCGGGCCCTGCCGTGTGGGGAAGGCCTGGCCCTAGTCCGTCCCCGGGGCCGACAGGCCTCTGGGGGGCGCAGCAGCCGCGGCTGACGTCCTCACGGGTTTCCGACGGCGTGGGTAGTTCCCTGGTGCCACACATGTCATTTCGCCTCAGCAGTTTTCCTAGGGAGGGGCCCAGGATGACGCCCTTTGTAGAGGTGTGTATGAATGTGCTTTAAAAATCTCAAATAACTTGCCTGGAAGAGCGGGTCTGGGGAGTTTTGGAAGTCGGCACCTGAACTTGACGGGCGTCCCCGGACTTCACAGGACGGAAGCCAGGCGGGCGCCACGCAGTGTCCCCGACCTCAGGAGGGCGTCGCGGCCCTGGCCGCGCGGGGACCCGGCGCTGCCCGCGGGAAGGCGGATCTGCCCACGGAGCGCCCGTGCGTGGTCGCCGGACCCGAGGCGCCTGTGGGGCTGCTCGGCGGCCACGTCCTCGCCCTCGTCCGTCCGCGGGGTCCCGCGCCAGAGCGCAGGCCTCTTCCGCCAGCAGGACCTCAGAACAGAGCTCTGCCCTGTGCGCCTCTAGTTTCCTTATTTTGAGCAGAGGGCTTCAAACCTCTGGTTTTATTTTTATTGCCTGTGAAGTGGGTATATTAATACTTCCTTTCTAGACATACCGTGAGAATAAAGGGCTAAAAGTAGCAGAGTGGCCTGGCGGGGCCTGCCGCGGCGGCTGTCGGGGCGCACGGCCCTCTCTGCCTCGCTCTTCACGGAGGCTTCTGGATCGCTCTCCGGGCTTCGCTCCAACCAAAGTCCAAGCTAGACTTTCTTTACCACAAAGACAGCTGAACACCAGGTGCGACCTTCGCTTGACTATTTCCTGTCAGAGATTTCAAACGTCAGGGAAGTTATTAAACAGGTTCACTCGGGGAGCGCGCTGGTGCTGCACGATCCACCCTCAGAACGGTGCTCCTCCTGTGACTGCAGGCCCGAGCCCCTCACCTGCGAGGGCTGCCGGGGGCGGGGCGGGGCGGGAGGAGAACGGAGGAGAGCAAGCCAGCAGCCACAGGAGGCCCCGGCTCCCGCCCGGTGACACCAGGGCCCAGAGCTGCTCCCGAGCTGAGTTCTGCGGCTTCCACAGCCTCTTTTCCACTCACGAGCCAGGGGCGCTGGTTGTGATCCGTGAGGGAAACTTTGGGACCACCGAGCCTCCGTTTCCTACACTGCTGGCCGGAGTGCGGTGCAGACGCCTGCCAGGGGAGCGCCGGGTCCTCCCGCAGCGGGGGCTCCCGGGCCTGAGGCTCTGCCTCTCCGGCCTGCACCGCGGAGAGGGAGAGCAGATTGCCCGGCTGAGCTCTTCCGCGCTTCGGACTTGCCGTTTCTTCTGCTCCCTCCTCCTGCGTGTGCTCTGCTCATTCTCTTTTTTCCCTTTCTCTCTCCCTCTCCCTCTCTCTCCCTCTCTCTCTCCCACCCCCTGTCTCAATAAAAGCTTTATGTGGCTAAAGGTCATTTTCACATTTTGTTTAGATTTCTAGTCTTTGCTGGGATTAAACAAACCATACTTGAATAATGTAATTTCCAACAGACCTAGTTTTCTAACATGCCAAATAAATGTTTTCTTTAAAGACAGTGTATTCCTTCCATCTTCATTCTGCGGCTGTTCACCGGGTACTTTCCAGGTGCTGCCCAGGGATGTCACCATGCAAGTCATATAGACTCTGCTCCAAAGTGCCTGTCGTCACGGAGGAAGAGGAAGACTGGGTAGGACTGTTACTAGCACAGAACAAAGTGATGCAGGGAGACCGGTGGGAATGTGCTTTTTGTCGAGCAGGACACTGACTAGATCTTAAACCCTGACAAGCAGTGAAATCAAGACTCGGCGGTCAGAGTGTGCTGGAGGAAAAGCCAATTAGAATCGCCCCTAATTGGAGCTGCTCAGCTTCCCGGAGCCAGGGATGCAGACAGGGACTGGTAAAAAGTAGGATCGAAAACACGATCTGTGCTAATGGATGCAAACGGCCGGGGGAGGAACATCTGTGTGTGCTCTGCTTCGCCCTCTCGGGAGTCTGGCCTCCGCGCTGTGCCCTGTGTCGGGCGCAGCTCCAGCGAGCCCTGCGGCGGCCACAGCAGAGCGCTGTGAGGCGTCAAGGGCCACGGGGCCAGGCTGGCAGAAAGGGCCGTAGTGTGTGGGGGAGCCGGATGGAGGCGGGGCGCCGCCGCTGCCCGCTTCTCCTGGGTGGTGATGCTCATCCGGTGCCCGCTCTTCAAGTGGAACCCTGGATGCTAGAGGACGGCCTGCTTCGTGGTGAGGAGGACCGTGACTCGGGAGAGGGCCGCTGTGGGCATCTCAGCGCGTGACCCGAATGGCCAGCCCGCAGGCGTCAGGACACAATCTCCAGCGAACAACCGTAGTCAAGGCCCAGGAACATTCTCTCCGAATGCTTGTCTGCACTCAGGGCACCACAGAACATGTCCTAGCTCAAAGAGCTGTGGTGTATTCTCAAGTAACCCAGAACTTATTCTTCTTATTGAAGAGACAGTCGAGGAGTGGTGGACAGACAGAGTCCAGACTGCCTGGTCACAGGCAGAGGCCGGGTACAGGCCCGCGGGGGATGTGGCAGTTTCCTGGATGAGCTGGCTGTGGCGCAGCGGTCTGGGGAGAGGTCTGTGGGGGCTGCCTGGACGGAGTAGGCTGGCCTGGGCTGCAGGTGGATGCCACCAAGACGGGCTGGACCCCGGAGGGCCTCAGACACGGCCCGGTTAAAAGTGTGTGTCTCCAGTGTGTGTGGGGGCTCTTCAAGGTGTCTGACCCGCCACACTGCCTGAAATCATATTGCCTGTGGGTTCTCGTTACTTACAAAGTTTCCTATGAGCTGCGGATCTAGCTGGAGTGGTACCACATCTACCTTGGAAGCACAAGGGCCCAAGTCTGATCCTGGGTGCCACCAAAAAAAAAAAAAAAGGTTTCACATGACTGCCTGTTACCAGGGCTCAGGCTGAAGGTCAGGGCCAGTGTGGCCGTGCCTGAGTCTCCTCGGGGACCTTGGAAAGGGAGCCGGGGTGTGGGAGCAGGGCCTGAGCACCGTCACTGACAGCCGCATGCATTTGCCTGCAAGACCCAGGGGAGGACCCCGAAGGCAGCTGCGGGCGGAGCCAGGGGTTTGGGGCTGGGCAGGTCCCGAGCTGATCCTGGAGTTTGCAGTTTTCCTCACGCAGCCAGCTCGTCTGTTACTTCAGCACCGTGAATCTCTCCCTTTCATAAGGTAGGTATAGCCGTGCCTGCCTCGCTGTTCCTACAGGAGTAATCGCATGAAAAACCATCACACTGTCTAGCACGAGTAGCCGCACGGGTGGTGAGTGTTAGAGTCATGTATGTTCATTCTGCTGTTTGTCATGTCTGCACGTGGACGGGTTCTGCGTGAGAGCGGCCAGGTCATGCGATGAGGGCAGTGTCCACAGCTTCCGGTTTAAAAGGAAACATTCGGGACCAGTGTTTTGAGATGGGATTTTTGGCCTTAGGGAGACGTGAGCTTCGTCGTCCTCAGCTTCTCTTGAAAGCTCAGGAGGGCGACTCTCGGTGCTGGTCAGGACTGAGGTCTGGACCTGAGCTTGGGTCGAGGCCCCTCTTGGTGACATGCGAGGCCTTCGCCGCCGGCTGCAGTGTCTCCAACACACAGGACAACTGGCAGAGGACTTTGTCTCACGATTCGTTACATCTTTTTGAAAAGCAAAATGGAAGTGAATATATTTGCTAAGTTCTGGCGTTGTTGTTGTCCTTAAGGCCTGAGCTACAGTGATGTGGATAAATAATTTAGTGGTATAAAACCTTCTCTCCTATACAACCTGCCATGCTCTTCCAAGGGTATTTCAGGGTGACCAGGGACACAAATGGCTCTATGGTGTATCAGTAGAGCAAATCTCAAAGTCACTGCCACACTTTCCACAGGAAAAGGAATCTGGATTACCCATAAGCAGAAGAAACTCGGTAACACTTCCTTAAGGGAATTGTTTTTTCATTCCTCATTTTATATAAAATTAATTTTTAGCCAGTAATAGGAATTTTCAGGTAGAAAGATAGTACTTACAAAACATAGAATAAGGCAATAACCCACTGCTGTGCAACTTAAAGGTATAAAATAATTTAGAATCATACTGTTGTCTTAGAGGTTAAAATATTAGTGTGTTACTCTGTGGGTGATTTATTCGTCGTTGTAGCACATACTAAAAGCAATCCCTGCCCACCTAGTGGACGTCACGTGCTGGGTTTAGGGTGGGAAGACAGAAGAGCTTGCTGGCTCTTGGAGGCAGGGCCAGAGTTGACCCCTCGGGGTTGGAAGAGCCTCAGTAGGGATCACGGCTATTTGGGGCTTCAGGAAGTGCTAGTAATAAAAGGCCACCTAAGACAAAGACGCGGGAAATTTTTCAGAAGAAAAAAGACAGGAATACTATCAGGACAAGAGCTTTATCTGTGAGAGAATAAGATGTGATGGTTCGACTTGATTACATTTGGGGGAAGATAGTTAAACACAAGCTGATAATAGGCAAACCTGAACCACAAACTTAGCATTTGGCTTTCGCATTCCACACAGTTAGGAGCCAGCGGCAAAGTATCCCGGTCAAATCTGTGTTTGAGAAACACCTAACAGTGTAGCAAACTTCGAAGGCTTTTCAAGGAATGTGAAGAAAACTTAAGAACTGGAAACCACTTCCCTGGTGTTGTATCTAAACCCGCCAGATGGCCAGGACCCTTGGAGTAAACTGAAAGGCCAGATTCGGGTCCGTACTGACCAGTGACAAGTCAGAGGTCGGCGTGAGAGACAGCCCAGAACTGGCAGAAACGGGAGGGAGGACAGCACAGAATTGCTGTTGTTGTTACCATTATTGCTATCATTCTATCTCCACGTGTTCTTCTTGCGCGGTGTGTTCCGACGGGCTGGGCTGTGGCGCCCATCGTGGTGGTGATGGTGGTGATGGCGGAGGGTGGTGATGGTGTGAGGGCCGCTGGCGCCGTGCAGGGTGGGACACAGCAGGCTCCGGAGACGGTACAGAGCCTCGATGCCTGATCAGGTGGGACTGAGCTCGGACACCGCTGTGTCAGACTGAGCAATCTGGACAGGAAGCGGGCGAGGGCTAGGAAGCAGTTCATAAATTTAGCTTGACGTGCGCTGTCAAGGTAGGAACGGGGGCGCGGGTCTGGGGAAAGGTTATGCAAGTATGTAGAAATGAGGGCGTCACGTGGCCAGCAGCCTCTGATCCCTGTCAGTGCTGCACCGAGGTCCCCGCCGTGTGCCTGATAGGCCTATTAAAGGGCCTGGAGAAGAGCTCAGAGGAGATCTGAAGGGCAGTCTGAGGAACCCCAAAACTGCGCATGCACCTCACACTGACGAGATGTTCTGGTGGAAGCGAGCCAGTGTGACCCAGTGAGCGTCTCTTCCCGTTCGCGGGGAGTTGGGGGAGAAATCCTCCTGTGGTCTCCTGGGTCTCGGGAGGCTTCTCTCGCCTACGGCTCTGCCCTCTGGGCTCTGTCTCATCACCTGCAGGAAAGGGTCTGCCGGGAGCTTGGGCCATGTCGGGGATAGTCCCACCCAAGCCCCAAACGTCGTACACGTATCGATATACACTGTACCTTCTTAAATTAACATTTCCAGAACAATGGAAGCTACTCAAAAAAAAACAGGACCGTAACTTCCTTCCAGAAGGGAAAGGTCTCACTCTTTCCAATCCTCCGCGGGCTTCCCATACAGGGTTCCAGACTTCTCTCAAAATCCGTCCCTCTTTTGCCCTGATACCTCCCAGCTCTCCTTCGTGTTCTTTCCCATCTCCTTCACTGCTATGGTTTGGGTCTAGCTGCCTCCCCAAAACCTCACGGAGTCATAGGTGGCTTTTTCAGAGGTGGCCGAATCTAGAGTACGTGCTGCTGACTAAAATCATCGATGGAACACCAACAGCTAGGATCACACTAAATGGACACAAACTAAAAGCTTTCACTCTAAAATCAGGAACAAGACAAGGAGGCCCATTCTCACCGCTCTTATTCAGGATAGTTGTGGAAGCACTCGCAGGAGTGATTAGACGAGCAAGAAATAAAGGAATAAGGATAGGAAAGAATGAAACTAAATTACTATTTGCAGATGACATGATGCTCTACATAGAAGGCCTCAAGCCTCCACCAAAAGACCTCTGGATTTAATAACCAAATTCAGTCGTGTGGCTGGATACAAAGCCAGCACTCAAAACTCAAGAGCATTCCTGTGCATCAACACAAATTCACTGAGAGAAAAATTAAGTCACTGACACCCTTCACAGCAGCATTCCCCAGAAATCAATTAATGAGCGAAGTAAAAGACCTATAAAAGAAAAATTACAGTACTCTGAGAACAGGAGATTAAAGAGGATATCAGAAAATGAAAAGCCATCCCTGTTTGTGGGTTTATGAATTAATATAATAAAAATGGCTATATTTCCAAAATTGTTATACAGATTTAATGCAATTCCGATCAAAATCCAAAGGCATACTTCACAGAATTCAAGAAAACAATCCTAAAATTCATTTGAAGCCAGATGAGACCAACAATAGCAAAGTAACTCTTGGCAACAAAGGCAAGGCAGGGGGCATCATCATCCCTGACTTGAAATTACACTGTAATAAAACAAACAAACAAACAAACAAACAAGCAAAAAATAGACCTAAGAATCAGTGGAACATATTAGAAGATGCAGAAACGAGTCCAAACATACTCAGTCACCCTGTCTTTGACCTTCACTGCAAGAGAGACAGCCTCTTTAATAAATGGTCCTGGGAAAACAAACTTTCCAAATGTGGCAGAGTAAAAGTAGACCCATAGGACTTGCCATGCACTAAACTAAAATCAAAATAGATCAAAGATCTAAAAACTAAGACAGAAGCATTTAATTTGCCAACAAGACAGAATAGGTAGAAGAACTCTTGAAGACCTAAGTGTAGGCAAGGGCTTTATAATTGCACAGGAAATATTACAAACAATGACTGGGATCTCATCTTATTACCAACTTTTGCACAGCCAAAGAAATCACAAAAAAAGTGATGAGACAACCTGGAGGGTGGGAAAATTTTTGCCAGTTGTTCCTCAGACAAAGGACTACTGTCTAGAGTATATAAAGAACTCAACAACAACAACAAAACCCCAGAATCAGACCTTCCAAATTTGAAGACTAATCCAAAAATGAAATGAATAGACATTTCTCAGAGGAAAAAGTTAGAACTGACAAACGAGTATATGCAAAAGTGTTCGACATCTCTGGTCATTCAACATGTGCAAATTAAAACAGCACTGAGGTTCCATCTCACTCTCAAGAGCAGCTATTACTAAGGAACTCGGGGGTAACACATGCTGGAGGCACTGTAGGGAGAAAGGAACGCTCTCCACTGCTGGCGGGAATGTAGACGGCTGCAACCACTGTGCACATCAGTGTGGAGATTCCTAAACAATTTAAAACTAGAGGTTCCACTGGACCCAGGTATTCCCCTTCCTGGAATCTTCCTGATAGAATTCAAAGCATCACAACACCGTGACATATGTGCATCCGTGTTTATAGCAGCTCAGTTTGTAATAGCTAAATCTTGGAGATAACCCAAATTTCCATCCATGGATGAATGGATAAAGATGTATTTCTTTACACAGTGTAGTACTACTCTGCCACAAAGATAAAGTCGAGACACTTCTTGCTAAATGTATGGGCTTTGAGATTGTTCTTTTAAATGAAGTAAATCAAACACACATGTTTAAATACTATGTTGTTTTTCTGGTGTGAGAAATTGAAAGTGGAAATAAGGAGCAAAACGAGGTAGTGGGAAATGGGAATAAAATGTTCAGATGAGAAGGGGAACAAGCAGGGGGCAGAAAAGTAGGGATAAGAAAAAAGAGAATGAAAGGGCAATGGAAACACAGCTTTTGTAAATGAGGATGTGAACGGGATCCATGGGAAGGGGTGAATGAGAAAAAAGAGGCAGCAACACGAATCGTATACAGATACAAATTCCTTATGATGAATATGGTCATTGTGTATATCTTAATTGTACCAATAAACAACTAATTAAAAAAACCCCAATTAAATACATCTTGTTTAAAACTGAAAAAAGGAAAATACATACGAACAATTCTTGAATATGACATCAAATTACTTTTTTTTTTTTAACTTTGTTTTTGTACTAGGAGTAGGACTCAGGGCCTTCGAATAAGGTAAATACCTTGTCAGGGCGGGTTAGCACTGCAGTCTTCCAGACTCAGTGTTCTGGATCACCGAGATGAGGAACCTGCACCACTACATCAGGGTTATGTGTTTATTATTCATTGTGAAGATGTATATAATCTATATGAGAACTTGTTTTCATAAGCCAACTGTTATTCATTTCCAGAGCTGCATACATGTATTTAAAGAAGAAATAAACCCAAGAGAAGCAAAATAAAACATTTACTCTTACAATAGAGGAAGAATTTATCACTGAGCTTAACAAGAAAGTAGAAAGAGCTCTGGTGACTGAAGGAGAGGTGAAAGTACTTTTAGTCGGCTCCATTTTAAACTCTAAGTTGGTCTGAGTTGATTTGTTTAGATGAAAGGGGGTTTCGGGGAAAGGAGAAGCTGGTTATGAGGAGACTGAAATACCTCTACAGAAGTTATGGGAAAGTTGGAACACTCTACAGCAGCCAGGAGAACTCCCGAGTACCTCTACGGAGGCTCGGAGGAGGCCAAAATACCTCTACAGAGGCCAGGAGAAGGTCAGAGTACCTCTACGGTGGTTATAAAGAGGTTGGAAAACCTCTGTTTGTTCTTAGCTGTATGAAATGCTGATAGCTGCGGAAGGAGGGAAACCCGCGAAAGCTATAACTCAAAAGACACAACATTTATAAACTCAGATTTGAGAGGATTGTGCAGGAAATCTTGACTAAGGGTATTCTTAGTTTTAGTGATGTTTTTCAGATAGAACTGAGTTTGTACCAGAGGATTTGAAAACATTTTTGAGCTAGGAAAAGGGCAAGTCTGCGTTAAGGTGGCTCCCGTGGCCCTGTGTTGGCCGGAGGCTCCGGTGCTGCGGGTGTCGCGCTCCTGCACGGGCCTCTTTGGCGGGTGGGGGTGGTGGGGAGCAGTAATGGCACCACGAGAATAGAGACAAGTTCGGATCAGCGAGGTTGCTATCAGGAACACGTCTCTAGCCTCTTGCCTAGAATGTTTCATTACCTGCGTGATATTTTCTTAAATATCCATTCCACATCTCAAATCTACGCCTCATATTGTAGTTAATCTTTAAACCCGAAGTCGCTGTAGTTACCAAGGGGCTCGTTCCAGTGACCGGGTTTCAACCCACCGCGGTGTTGGGCAGCAGTCCACAAGGGCAGGCTGCGAGGCGCTCGGGAAATGGGCAGGTTTCTTTGTGACATTCTTCAGAACGACCTGTGGTGACCGACATTCCTCCGGCCTGTCCCGTTTTCTCTTCGGCCGAGTCTCTGACCATCTGCGCGTGCCTTCCTCATCAAGACAAACCCAGCCTGCTTCCAGGGCCTGGTCAGTTCTGTGTTTCGCAAACTTTCCGCGAGTTTTCCCTGCGCATGGAAGCGACTGTCTCCGCCCCGCACAGTGCTAGCACCTCTCCAGAGCGCTCCGGAGCGCTGCGCTTCCTCCTGAGGTATCTGTGTGCACGACTGTGAGCACCTTGAAGGTGGGTGTCGGACCCCGTTTACCTTCATTTTGCCAAGTTCTGTGTTCCACAAGGTAGCAACTCCATAACTCTATTTCAAGTGACTACGCGGACCTTTTTGGTAGCATTGGTAACCACCAACAGTGACGAGGTTAGAGATTAGGTAAGTACCCGGAAGGACCACCTGTGTTTTTGATTAGCCACAAGAAGTTTTAAGTATGGTACTGTGGCTCCACGTCCTTATTTGATTTTTAAATTAAAATAAAAAGTAAAATAAAAAGATTAGCTCCTCAGAGTCACTGCTCACAATTCAAGTGCTTAGGGGCCCGAGCTGAACACAAGATGGGGGATGTTCTGTCACGCGCTCTCTGGTCTGAGGCGCGGCCATTCCGCGCCTCGGAGCTCCTGAGCCGACAGCCCTTCACTTTACCTCGCGCGGCTCTGACCGTCGCGCTTGCCGTGCCTGCCCCGCCCGTCTGAGATGCGAGGAGCTCACCGGCTTGTAGAACCAACGGGTCGTTATGGACGAGAGAAGGTCCTCTCTGGCTGTGTGGTTCTGCTAATTTCACCGGATTAGTTCGCTGTTCATTTGTTTGTCTGCGAGCATTTTTACTGAGGACTAGTGTATGTGCCACGAAGTTCATCTATTTGTAGTGCACGATTTAAATGTGTTTAGGAAGTATACAACATCGTGCCGCCTGCAGCACAATTTGACCTCAGAACATCTCAAGCCCAGAAAGATCCCCGTGGACCCGTTTTAGCCTCTCTTCGTTCATGTTCCTGTCTCCGAAGATAACTTAGCCATTGTCTAACCTGCTGGACTGCAGTTTTATACAGAATCGTGGAACACAGTCTTTTGTGCTGGCTTCTCTAAACTAGAACACTATTACTGAAATTTATTCATGCTGCAGTGTGTCAGTACTTCCTCTTTTTATTGGCACTATTTATAATACTGAAATACTACATTTTAACTTTTCATCCATTGACAGACATTTGGGTGGTTTCGTGAGTAATACTGTAATGATTACTTGAAGACAACGTCTTTGTGAAGATTCCTGCTTCGGCTTTGCTTGGTGCCCACCCCAGAGGGGAGCAGCTGGATCATACGGTTAGTCTGTGCTGAGCATTTTAAGAAACTGAAAAACTGTTTTCCAAAGTGGTTGTACCATTTTACATTTCGATCAGCGATATGTGTTGCCTCAGTTTATATTATCTCTCATTCTCCTGTGTCTTTCACCAAAACTGTTTTCATCTTTATTTATGATTATTACAGTAACGCCAGTATCTTACTGCTTTTTGCATTTGTCTAATGACAAATGACACTGAGCATCTTTTATGTGGCCATTGACCACTCGTGTATTTTATTTGTTGAAATACCTATTCAAACATTTTGCTAATTATAAATCTTGGTCATTTGTCTTCTTGATGTTGGGTTGTGAGAATTCTTTATATATTCTAGGTATAAGTCTTTCATCAGATAACTATTTCCAATTATTTTCTTCTAGGTTGTGACGTGTACAGTTAGTATGTGTGTGTGCGTGTGTGTGGTACTGGGGTTTGAACCCAGGCCTTGTGCCATTGAGGTACATCTACAGAATTTACTTTTCATTTTATTTTGAGAGAAAGTCTTGCAAAGTTGTTCGAACTTGTGACACTTCTGCCTCAGTCTCCCAGTAGCTGGGATTACAGGTGTACACCACTCTACCCGTTATCTGCACATTCTTTGTAGTATGCTTTGCATTTCAAGAGCTCTTAATTTTGATGAAGTCCAATTTGTATAAAATTATTTTTTTCTCCCAAGGTAATTTTTCATTAACATTAAGGAAACAAGTTCAGGAGCAGCGCATTTTTTGAAAAAGGTTTTCCTTTTCTCACGGTAATTTCTGGTGGTCTTCTGTCTGTGCGTTGCTGCTCCCTTTGTCAGACCTCACAAACTGGTCAGTATTACTGTATATCTCTCGGTTCCCAAGCCCACTATTTCTTTCTTTCTTTCTTTTTTTTTTTTTTGGTTTCACGTTCTTACGGTGATAGAGGAAGAAATAGTAGCTCATTTTCTTTTTTTTTTTTTTTTGCTTTTTGAGACAGGGTCTCACGTTGTAGTTCAGGCTGGCCCTGAGCTCACTATGCTGCCCAGGCAAGCCACTGCAAACTCAGCAATCCTCCTGCCTCTGCCTCCCGAGTGCTGGGATGACAGGCGTGAGCCACCACATCCGGCATTGTGGTATGCGGTGTTGATTGTTGGTGGGCGTGTCTCCACGCCCAGCATTCTATGTGGCTTCCGGGGATCGAACTCAGGACCTTGCGCTTGCGAGGCAGGCGCCGGAACCACTGAGCTAACCCTCCGGCCCAGTAGCTCATTTTCTTTTGTTTCTCATTAAACATATCGAATGCTTTGTATTATTTAGCAAGTAGTCTCAACTTCTCTGGAGATTAGATGACCTAAGACTACTGTATACCAACATTTTTACATTCTTATGAATATAATTAACTTCAGTTCACGTTACTTAAAAAATCATTAATACATTATTGTATACTTCTCCCATCTGGTGCAATGTATATTCAAATGTTCTGCTAACTACAAATTTTGTGCTGTGATACATATTTTATACAAAATTGCTTACTCAGTTGGGTTGATTTTTTAAGTCACTATCATTATGTATTTTGTAGATAAAGAACCTGAAGATTGGAAATATTAAGTAAGTTGCAATAGCTTCCTACCATGGGCAAGAGATTTTGTAAACTCTAAAATCTGCAATTTTCAGTGTCATTTGTTCTTAACTTATCCTAGTTGGCCACAGACTTGCATATCCTAATGTCTTTGAAGCCACTGAAGAAAAGAAATGCTTATCTCATAATAGCTTTATTATAGCGTATTGCTCAGTTGCTATCCCAGCTTTCCTTTCAAATCTAAAAATGCAAATCATATTCCAAGGGGATTGTGGTATTATATCAAAAAGTGGAAAGAATTTTCCATAGCATTTATGGAACATAAATAAATATATACTAAGGTGCTCTGTGAGTACCCTTATAAAATAAT
>PVIC010007956.1:0-43850 GCA_004025085.1 Thryonomys swinderianus | reverse complement strand
AATCCCAGCACTCAGGAGGCTGAGGCAAGAGGATCACCATAAGCTTAAGGCCAGCCTGGGCTACATAGTGAGCTTGAGGCTACCCTGAATTATGTATTGAGACCCTTTCTCAACAAAGAAAGAGAGAGAGAAAGAAAAAAGAAAGAAGATCAGGATAGGGAATAGTAAGGGAGAGGAGGATAGAGGAGGGGAGGCAAAAGTAAGCCTGTGTGGTGTAAGCCTGTGGTTCGGCTGGTGAAGTAAGTTGCCTGAAGTCACACAGCTACCAAATGCTCTTTCGTATAGCAGGCCAACCTCTTGAGGCAAATAGGGACTTACCTGGTTTTCTTTTCTTTTCTTTCCTTTTTTTTTTTTTTGAGATAGGGTCTGGAAGTGTAGTTCAGCCTGACTTTGAATTTACTAGGTAGCCAGAATGGCCACAAACTAGTGGTGATCCTCCTGCCTCAGCCTCCTGAGTGCTGGGATTACAGGTGTGTGCCACCACGCCGTTTGTTTCTATTTTTTTGTAGTACAGGAGATTAAACTCAAGGCATTCCTACCAGGTTACATCACTGGCCCTCTTTAAATTTCAAAACAAGTTCTCGCTAAGTTACTCAGGCTGGGCTTGAATTTGTATCCTCCTGCCTCGGCCTCCCAAATCCTAGGATTACAAAAATGTGCTACAATTCTTGTCACTGGGTCAGCTTTTACCTCCCGGCCTGCCCTCCTTCTCCAGCTATAGGTTTCTCCAGAGTAGGCTTGGGGATGGCAGTTGCTCAGCCAATCCTCTACTCTTTGGTTGTTTTTTGTTTGTTTTATTCGAGGCAGAGTCTCCCTATGTAACTCAGGCTGGCCTGGAATTCAGAGATTCTCCTGCCTCAGTTTCTGGGATACTAGGATTACAGCAACGCACCACTACCCCTGGCCCTTCTCTACTCTTCAAATACCTGCTACCCTCTTGGCCCCACTCTGAGCTGCCTTCCTGAGGCCAGGACCCTGTGCCCTCCCCTCCCCTCATCCCTGGGGAGCACACGCCCTCCCAGGCCTCATGAGGAGCTGTTGCTAGTTTCAGGACTTCAGTGTCAGAAGGCTGAGTCCTCCAAACCTACTCAGTCCCGGCTCCAGGGCTGATGCTCCCTCCCTTATGAACCAGGATCACAGCCACACTCTCTCCTCCAACTGGGCATCCTCCCTGGGAGTGGGAGGGGGCCTAGGCATCTGGCCTATTTCCCTGCAGGGCCTAGTCCATGCCAGCAAAAGCCAGGGCCTCCGCGAAGGTCTGGGGAGTGGATGAATGAATTTGACTGGTGTCAGAGTGAGATAATTACAAAGCACTTCCCCATCCATTAGTTCAAGGCAATTCCCTGGGAGTCCTCTGTGTCCTCTGCACGGGAATGCACGGCCACTGCCACTGTGCTGTGGAGCTGCCTGGGTGAGGATAAGAACTCTAGAACTCTGACTGCAGACAGGGAGACTCCACTGCAGGAGCCAGCGAATGCCAGAGGACCACAGTCAGACCTCCACCAACGGACAATTTCTGTTGTCCCAGTGTCGCTCTGCCAGGCTGTGTTTGTGAAATGTGCTGAACAGAACCATTTCCTCTCTTCAGGGGCAGCAGGCTTCCTCTGTGTGTGTGTGTGTGTGTGTGTGTGTGTGTGTGTGTGTGTGTGCGCGCGCGCGTACGTGCATGCGTGTGCGCGCGCGCGCGCACGTACAGTACTGGGAACTGAGCCCAGGAACTTCACACCAGCAGCCCTTTCTAAATCTTATTTTGTATTTTGAGGCAGTCTTGCTAAGTTGCTAAGCAGTTCAGGCTGAGCTGCAACTTGGGATCTTTCTGCCTCAGCCTTCCAAATTGCTAGCATTACACACATGCCCCACCACTGTCCCTGAGATTCCTCCTTGCTGTTCCTTGAGCCACAAGGGAGAAGCAGACAGAGGCCTCTCGTTTCTAGTATACTTTGACACACAGAATCTTTTCTGAACTCGAATTCTCAGATCTCTGATGGGAAAAGATCATTAGTTCTAATTGACAGATGGCAAAGCAAAGCTGGCCATAATGGTGCACATCTATAATACCAGTATTCAGGAGGCTGAGACAGGAGGATAGATGCATGTTTAAGGCTAGTTTGGGTCACACAGGGAATTCAAGACCAGTCTGAATTACAATAGGGAAACCCTGTCTCAAAAACAAACAGGAGGGACTGGAGATTTAGTTCAGTGTCTGACTAGCAAGCACAAGGTCCCTGGTTTGATCCTGGTACCCACATACAACAACAGTGGGGGTGTTGACTCACACCCACCAGCAATCAGTACCACACACCACATTGCTGGGCATGGTGGTTCACGTCTGTCATCCCAGCCCTTAGGAGGCAGAGGCAGGAGGATTGCTAACTTCCATGCTTGCCCGGGCTACACAGTGAGCTCAGGGTCAGCCTGAACTACAAAGCGAGACCCTGTCTCAAAAGAAACAAAGAGGAGAACACAGAAGGCAAAGCTGGAGCCCAGAGAGGCTGCAGGTCATAGATAAACTTCCCTAGTTTTCCAACAGCTGATGGAGAGGTGAGGAGACCAGAGGAGAAGGGAGGAGTCAAGAGAATGGGGCACCTCCCAGGCCCTTGGAACAAGGAGGGCCACCTCTCCCTCCCAGACTTCCAAGCTCCCGTATCACTGGTATCTCTGACCCTTTCCCTGGGCTCCTTTCCTCAGCCTGGCATGTCTAAAGAGGGCAAGGCCCAGAGCTCACCCTCCGAGTCCTAGAGGCCAAAATCTCTTTACTATTTCTATTATTTTGAGACCAGGTCTCTATTTGTAGCTCATGCTGGCTCTGAGCTCACTGTGTAGCCCAGGCAAGCCTCAAACTCAGCAATCCTCCTCCCTCTGCCTCCTGAGTGCTGGGATTACAAGCATGAACCACCACGCCCAGCACTGTGGTGTATGGTACTGATGCTGGAGTCATGCCCGGTATTGTATGTGGTTACCAGGGATTGAATCAGGGAGCTTGCGCTTGCTAGGCACGCACTGGAACCACTGAACTAAATCTCCAGCCCCCCAAGATGCCTTTAACTCACCACTCAGGGCTCCTACACCCAGCAATGGACAGCTGTCTAGGGACAGGTTGCAGATTCTATCCTTTGGAAGGCCGGCCCTTGGTAGTGCCAGCATGACTGAGAAGAAACCAGTGTTTCACTTCTCGGCCTCTGTTCACCTATGGGGTTGCAGAGGGCTTGGACACCCACGGGGAGGCAAAGCCTGTGCATTCTGGATGGTGCCACCGCTTCTGGCAGAGTGCTAGACCCCTGAAAACTGCTTTGGAAAAATCTGCTGCTGCACTGCATGTGTGTGGTACTGGGAATCAAACCCCTGGTCTAGACAAACACAAAGCCCAGAGAGGCCGATTTATGTAAGTATGTATGTATTTTTGAGACAGGATCTCATTAAATCCCTAAATTGGCTAGGCTGTTTGAGCTTAATATTGTGATCCTCCTGCTTTGGCCTCCCGGAGTGCTCAGATCACAGGCGTGGGCACCACTCCCGGCTCCCTGCTGGACTCCAATCCCAGGTCTGACCCCAGCATGGGATGTGAATTCCCCCTTCTTGGTTCCACACTCCTGAGCAAGACTATCTTGCTTGACTCTTGGCCCGCGCCGCTCTAACTCCGCTCCCCTAAGAGACCCCAGGGCGCCCTCTAGCGGACACGGGGTGGGACCGTCGCTCCTCATTCTCACCCGCCGCACTGGTCGCGCCGGACCGGACCGACACCTGATCCACACCACCGGGTTGGAGACCCTGATGCGCGCGTGAAAGCGTTTGGGGTGAATGAAGAGCAGAGGTCAACACAACACAAACTAGGGTCGGCAAGAACGCGGCTGTGGGCTGATGGGCCGTGGCTGGACGACTGCACGTTTCCTCCCCTGGGACTCTTGGTCCCGTCCCCGGACGTGTCCACAGGTGACCGTCCCGCGTCCCCCACTTCTTGCTCCAGGTCTGATCCCACCTTCGCAGCCTGACCGCGGATAGGGCCCAGTGCCCTTTCTGCTAGCATGGGATTATCTGTAATCGGGGCTCCGGAGCGTCCCGGTGGGGGCTCGGAGGGGGAGGTCCCCGCGGGGGTCCAAGAAAAAGGGAAGAGGTGAGGGGAGATTCTCTGGCCGGCCTCCTAGAAACTGCCCGCGCTCCGGGTGCGGCGCCCCCGCCTCTGCCAGAAACCGGCCTTCTTAGAAGGGAGGGGGTGGGGGGAAAGTGTGAATGAGAAGTTGGGGGCGGAGCGCGCGGGGGAGGGGCCGCTGCCAGGAACGCGCCGCCGAGGCTGGCGCCGCGCCCGCCGGCCGGCCTGGCAGCCTCGCGTCGCGCTTTGTCTCCGCGCGTCTCCGCCGGTCCCGGCCCCTTCTCGAGGCCCGCCCTCGGCGCCCGCGGCCCCTCCCTCGCCCTCCGCGCGCAGCCTTTCATTGCTGCGAGTAGTGACTAAACATTACAAGAAGACCAGCCGCGCAGTTCCAGGAATCGGGGGGGCGGGGCGCCAGGCCGCGTAAATACCCGCGCGCGGCCTCCGGGGCGGTCTGACTCGACTCCCCGCGCCGCCGCAGCCGCTGCTCGGGCCCTGCACGTCGCTCGCTCGGCCCCGCTCCCGCCGCGGCACCTCGTCTCGTCCCGGCCCGGTCGGCCCCGGGGACGTCGAGGCCCGAGGGACGCGCGCAAGAGAGCGCCTTTGTGGACTTCGCGGCCGCCAACATCTGGGCGCTGCACGAACCACCGCGCCACCGCCGCCTCGCCTTGAGGGTCGGAGGAGGCGAAGCCCCGAGGCTGGAGACTTCGGTGCGGGACTAGGTAGGAAGGAGGGGCGCGGCGCGGGGAGGGGTGGGGGCCTCTCTTGGTCCTGGGAGCCTTTCCCGGTTTCCCCTCCCCTTCCCGGGTCCTTCCCGGCAGGGAGGGGACGAGGTAGGGGGCAGAGCGGATGGGAACCGGAGATCCCAGGTTCCCGGAATGCTCGGACTGGAGCCCTCGGGCTCCTCCGGTCCCCTCCCTCTCTCCGTACTCGGCTTTCTGCCCCCCGGCCCTTGCTGCTCCGGGCCTCGGGACTGAGCGGCGCCCGGAGCGTCCCGGGGGCCCTTACCTCGCTGCTCACTCGGGGCGCACTCGGAGACCCAACTTCCCCGCGCGACTTTCTCACTTGTCTTCTCTGCTCGTGAGGAAGCGGCTGCCCGGGGCCGAGGCTGGGCGAGCTTCGAGGGTCTGCGCAGGAGGGCCGGACCGGGCTGCGGGCCGAGGCCGGGCGGCGGGGCGCGCTGGACGGTTCCGGGCACTCATGCGGCGCGCGCCTTACTCCTCGCAGCCCCCCGGGATGCGGTAGCGGCCGCTGTGCGGAGGCCGCGAAGCAGCTGCAGCCACCGCCACGCAGACCCACGCTGGCTCCGTGCGCCATGGTCACCCACAGCAAGTTTCCCGCCGCCGGGATGAGCCGCCCCCTGGACACCAGCCTGCGCCTCAAGACCTTCAGCTCTAAGAGCGAGTACCAGCTGGTGGTGAACGCAGTGCGCAAGTTGCAGGAGAGCGGTTTCTACTGGAGCGCCGTGACCGGCGGCGAGGCGAACCTGCTGCTCAGCGCCGAGCCGGCCGGCACCTTCCTCATACGCGACAGCTCGGACCAGCGCCACTTCTTCACGCTGAGTGTCAAGACCCAGTCGGGGACGAAGAACCTGCGCATCCAGTGCGAGGGGGGCAGCTTCTCACTGCAGAGCGACCCGCGGAGCACGCAGCCTGTGCCCCGCTTCGACTGCGTGCTCAAACTGGTGCACCACTACATGCCGCCCCCTGGCGCCCCCTCCTTCTCGCCACCGGCCGAGCCCTCTTCGCCCTCCGAGGAGCCTGAGCAGCAGCTGCCGGCCCAGCCGCCCCCAGGGAGCCCCCCCCGGAGAGCCTATTACATTTACTCCGGGGGCGAGAAGATCCCCCTGGTGCTAAGCCGGCCTCTCTCCTCCAACGTGGCCACCCTCCAGCATCTCTGTCGCAAGACCGTTAATGGGCACCTGGACTCCTACGAGAAAGTCACCCAGTTGCCGGGGCCAATTCGGGAGTTCCTGGACCAATACGATGCGCCGCTTTAAAGAGCAAAGGGCAGAGATGGGAAGAGGGGCTCGGGTCCCCCTTCCTCCGTGGCACATGGCACAAGCACAAAAATCCAGCCGAGAGTCCAGTAGCTCTGGGTGATGGGGGGGAGGCCCCTCCCTCCCGCCTTCCCTCTGCCGCAGGGGCAGGAGGGACCCTGGAATGTGTCGAGGGAAGGGGAGATGCCACCTGGCTCCCCTCCCCCACCCCAACTCCTCCAGCGAGCCTGGTGGGACAATAGCAGCGACAAGTGGATTCTCCTCTTCCCTTCCTCCACTCCCCTCTGCTTCCCAGCTGCAGAGTGTTGAACTATGAGAACTGCCGGGAATCTTCAAACTTTCCAACGGAACTTGTGCTTTGATTTGGTTTAAACCTGAGCAGGGCAGGGGCCTGGGATAGAGGATGGAAAAAAGAGGGTGCTTGAGGGGCCCCAGGCTGCACTCTGACCCAGGAAATGGCCGCTGCTTTGCCCACAGCAGGTGAAAAGGGGCGCTGCTTGCTGCCCTCCTGGCTGTGGGAGAAAGGCAAGGGGCCGCCTGAGGGAAGCACCTTGGTGCCCCGTCCCCTTCCCCATCTGAAGGAATAAGTGGCACTTGGAGGGGGTGGATGGGCTGATCAGTGACCCTCCTTGTCCTGCCCGAGCTGTATTTCCCAGCACCTGGCCATGCAGGTGGAGGAGATGAGCCATCTTGGGTCCCAGAAGATGGATTCGACTTTGTGCCTACTGACTGTCTGGCTAGAAATTTGCCTTAAATACTCTCTGTCCCATGGATAGGGACTGGCACATGAGGAGCCCCAGTCTGCCCATTCAGGCAGGGAGACCTAGGGATTCTCCAGGGAGCACCCCCAGCCAACCACTGGCCAGAGGACGGGGTAGGTGGGGGTTCAAACCCCGCCTCCCCAGCCAGCTCTGGGAGAATGTTAGCCTGTTGGTATTGGCCAATCCTAGGCACCTCGTGGTCAGAGCAGAGCCACCAGGTCCCACAGCCCCCCGGGCCCTGCACAGCCCTCCCCTCACCTGGGGGGGGGGCAGGAAGTCATTTAGGCCCTGCCACTCCAGTTGCTTGGGCTCTGCAATAGCACTGATTGATGAGTGACACCTTACAGCAATGTAGCAGCAATGGAATTACCTGGAACTGTCCTTTGGGGGAAAACAACACACATAGTTTTCTGTGTCAGGTATCAGGCAAGGTGGGGCAGCTGTGCATTGGGGTGGTTTTCTTTTCCTGTTTTTTGTTTCTTATTTTTTAATAATGTTTACAATCTGCCTCAATCTATCTTTTATAAAGATTCCACCTCCAGTCCTTGCCTCCCCTCCCCTGCCAGGCCTTTGAGGCTGTTAGGAAATGCTTGAAGAACTCAACCAAATCCCAATCCAAGTCAAACTTTGCACATATTTATATTTATACTCAGAAAAGAAACATTTCAGTAATTTATAATAAAGAGCACTATTTTTTAATGAAAAATATGACTTGAGCCTTTCCCCCACATCCCCTCTCTGCCTCGGTTTCTCTTTCAGCCTCACCCACATTTTAGCATTGGAGCAGAGGGAGGGGACCATGGAGTGTGCCAGCTGTACCCCGACTCCCACACTGCCTGGCTGTCCTTGTCACTGTGCCTGCCCAAGTGTGCCACTGACAAGCTAATGTCGCCACCCAGACATTCCAAGAGGTTCCTCCTAGTCTCATTCAGATCTGACCAGAATATGCAAAGCAAGCTGGAAGGAAAAGCTTCAAAGGGCTTGCAGGAGTAAGCTGAGCTGTCAGAGGTGCTAAGGCCCCCGATAGGGGGTGTTGAAGAAAGCACCAATGCAGGGTCCCAACAGATGAGCCTGGTACAGAGGGAGCCATTGGACCAGGTGTTACAGAGCTTCCTGGCCGAGCTCACGTTCCTAGGAACCTCAACATGAGCCATGAACTGCATCACACTCATCCCAGAAATAGCACCCATCTATTTGCCCATCTCCTGCACCCCACACACTTAGAGGCCACCTAGGATGACTCCCAAGACAACCCCCAAAAAGGCAAGGTATTCTCAGACTCAGCTTTGTGCTAGCAGGGGCTTGGACCTATCACTTCTGGTGCCTAGATAGGTACTCAGTAAATATTTGTCAACTGAGTGGCAGCAGCGCCTCAGGTCCAGGGAGGTTGAACAACCTGCCCAAGGACACAGCCCCTGGGAATGTTGGGACGGGCTGGATTTCAAAGCCCACAGCTTTCTGTCTCCCCATGCACTAAGCAAATGCCCACGGTTGCCCCCAGGTGAGTCCTTGCCTAAAAACCCAAAAGCAAACACCTCATTCCCTGCTCTGCTTCCTTCTCCAGCACCCCAGACAGACCTGCCCACTCAGATGAGTCTTCCCCAAGTCAGGGGCTCCAGGAATCTGTCCAAAAGGCATCTGAGTGAATAAACAAAGTCATATTTCTTCCCCATTTCCTGGAATTTGGGGAAAATGACCTCAAGTGGCAAGAAGGGGACAGACCAGGCAGGATAACACTGAATGGACAGAGCTGTGGGATCCTCAACTCTGGAGCGGGGACTGCAGACTCAGGTAGGGCCATATGCCCACAGCAGAGCCCAGGTGAGGGGACCTAGTGGGGCCTGGCTCCCCAAACCTGTAGCAGGAGCTCTGGGGACATCTTTGGAGCCTGCTAGTCAGCCACCCCGGACCTCCTGCTGCAGAAAGCATCTCTTCTGGAGCAGCAGCAATAGCCTAGGGGAATCAGTGCTCAGTGCCCCTGTCCTTGTCCTAGGGTGTGGTCATTTCCCCAGGGGGTCCAGTAGTCATAGGGCTGAACATTGGCTTGGGGGAGATGCAGAGTCAGGGCCCCTGACATGCTTCCTACCCCAGTCATCCATCTGTCTCCACGTCTGGTCCGACCTTTGGGTCTGGCAGACAAGGAAACTGAGGCCCAGAGAACAGGATGAGCTAGTGACCACACTTAACACCCATCTCTTCCTCCCCTGGCTCTGTGGACCACTGGAGTCTTCCTCTTCACCCCATCTTCTGTGTCCTGTGCGTCTCAATCCTTTCAGGGTGTCCTCTGAAGGATTTAGCGGGGAGCCCTCCGTCCCAGGTGCTCCCGGCACCAAGATGCGCTTAGGAGGAGCCTGCTGTATCCCGTGGCCAAAGGAAAGGCCCTGTGCCCTATTGCTCTGCTTAGGGCCCTATTGAGAAGCCACCCCAAGAGGCCCGTCCTCCATGGTGGTGCTGTTTTGGGCAGGGCTTCGGGTGACTTGGAGCCAAGAATGGGAAATCTAAGGCCTGCTTGGGGGCAGGGAGGGAAGAGGCCACAGACAGGGGAGCCAGCAATGAAAATAAGCCCGCCCTAGGTGTCCTCTACTAAAGAATGAGCAAGGATGTTTGAGGGGGGGCACTGCAGGCGTGCCAGGCGGAGAGGTTTGGGCCCAGGGTAGGGGCTAGCGGGAAGTCGGGGCAGAGAAAGAAGTCTGCAGGCGTAGTGGAGGCCCCAGGATCGCGGCAGAGAGGGAGTCGAACCCTAGGCCGAGGAGCCCCTTCCCGCGCCCCGCCCCCTCTCGTTTCGGCGGCCGCCGGGCGGGCGGGCGCGTCGCTCCGAGGCCGCCCTCTGCCAGGAAGAGTCACTTCCCGGACACCGCGGGAGCCCTGACGGAGCTATGCGAAGAATGTCAGCGCCGAGCGCGGGAGGGGGGGGGTGAGGGGTGGCACCTCCCGGCTCTCACCGCCCAGCGGAGCGTGCGCACGGCTGAATAGCCACGCCCTCCTATATTGTCACGCCCCGCCACGCCCCTCGCCGTGGATCGCCGTCGCCGAGGCAACGGGATTACAGGCGCTAGGCGCTGTTTATTCTCAGCTCAGTGCCAGGAAACTCGGCAGCAAGGCTGCCAGGCTCGGCTCCCTGGGGTGGGGGCGGAGGGAGCCCGTCATTGGTCACCGTGGGTCACTGACCCCTCCGGAAGGCTGCTCAGAAACCTGACACTCCTCCCGGGCGCGGGCGCGAGTGGACCTGGCTTCCCTGTCCCGGAGCAGCGGAGGCCCCATCAGCCAGCCGAGCAAACTGCCCTCCCAACTCCATCCTGGGACCCTCTCCCTGGAGCTCGCCCCATCCTTTCCCATTCAGCCACTCAGCAGATAAGTGTTGATGCATCCCGTGTGCCAGGGACCATTTTAGGACTATCTGAGGCTCTGCGGGGGACCTGGCTCTCCGGTGCCACCCAGGAGTGTGGTTGGGTGGGAGCACCGGAACAATGAACTAGTAAATATGTAAATTAAGTAAATACAGACTGTCCTGAAGGCACACATCCAATCACATGTCATCACGTGATACTGGCACGATTTTTACCCCTCTGTCAGATAGAACGACCATGTTATCCCGGAAAGTCTAGCAGACTAGATCAGCTGGTCATTTCACCCGTAGTTAAGAACATATCTATCCATTTTAGATGAAGAAGAAACTGAGGCCCAAAATCCAAAGACAGTTCTCTCAGCATCATGCAGTTAAGGAGCTGGAGACTCTAACTCAGAATCCAGGGCTGAGTCTCCCCACCTGGTCCCTAATCCAGTTGAAAGCACAGGAAGTCACCTAAGGCCTGTTCCCTGGGGTGTGAACCAAATTGCCCACTCCTGGACTCCACCTCCCCTCTCTCCATGATCATGAATCAGTCACCTGAGGAGAGACCTGGAATCGGAATAATTACCTCACCTCGGGACTGGAGACCACCTGCAGCTGCTTTGGGGGACAGCAAGCTCTCTTCAGCAAGCCAGACAGGGAATTTCCTTCTAGTCCCTTGACTAAGCCAGAGCTAGGAAATCGGTAGGGAGGGAAGGCCAGAGTTTACTGCCCTAGGCTGCCACAGCAAGCCTGGACAAGAGCAGCCTTTCTCTCCTTCTCTCTGGGCTCCAGCCCTGGAGGCCTTGGGCCCAAGGACGGTGGGGCCAGGGTGGAGGATGGTGCTCCTTCCCCAGCACTGAACCCTCCCAGCTGTGCTGTGCTGGGAACAGGCCAGGCGTTTGTGAAATCCATGGGTGAGCCGGACCACTGTCATGAGTACTGCCTGTGGAAGCTGATGCGGGGAGGGGGATGGGGGGCTGTTCCCAGAAGCAGGGAGAACTCTGGACTTCCCACTCCTGCGCTCTCCGGATTGCAGCACACACAGCCTTAAGCAATAGCAGCAGCATGGAAGCAGCTTCGCAGAGAACCAGAGGCCCCAGGTTCTTTTGAACCAGAAGCCAGGGCTCTGAATGCCGAAGCTTCCAGCCATCTGTGCTCATATCATCCCTGGTGCTATTCATAACAATATTCAGCCCGAGCCTTAGGAAAGCCCAGACGTCATAAGAAAATGCATTTCCTTTCTCCTCACCCCTCCCCCAAATCTTCAATGCCACTCTTCTCATACAGAAAACCTTATGGAGTGTCTGTAATGTGGAGGATGTTCAAAGTGTAGGTGTAAACCTTAAAATCCAGGAGGATCTGCCTTTTCTGGAAGCCACTGTTTCCAGAGCTCCAGAGTGCTGTCCCAGGATGTTCTAATTTTTGTGGATGGGCGTTAGAGGGGCCACAGCCATCCTCACTGTAAGGGACCCCAGCAGTGCTGGCAACGACATGGATGAGATGGATACACCTTTCTGGCCACTCTGCCTAATGATGGCCAGGATATATTCCGGACTTCAAAAGGCTCGCAGCCTGAAAGGGGAACCAGACCAAAAACCAAGAAGTATCCTAAAAAGGAATGGGTGAGAAATAAACAGTTTACAGGGTATGACTGGGGGTGCCCAGAAGGAAATGGCCTGCTGTGGCTTCCCAGAACTGGAGGGGCTGTGACTAAGGTACTCTTTCCCCAGGCTTGGAGATCGGGCATCCTAAACATCAGACTGGGGATGAAGTGGCCCCGGAAAAGGGAAATTTGGGGGAAATTCAAGAAGTTTGGTTTCTTCCCATAAGGCACATCCATGCTGGACTCACCTTCTAAAAATACCACTGTTGTCTTGGCATGTATGCAGCCCATCCCCATAGAATCATGCTGGTTCCCAAACTCTTCAGGCTCTGTCTGAGTGGAAAGCTCGTCTTCAGCTCCTTAGCCTCCACTCTGCCCTGCATTGAGAGACAGACTCGCCATAGGGTGGTCTCCTCAACTGCCCACCATACCCATCTTGGCTTCACTTATGTCAGAGTTACCATGTCGGGTTACCTGCCTGGCCAGCTGGCCCTTCCCTCTCTTCCAGTCCTACCTTGGTGCTGAGGCATATTTCTGTCCTGGGTCCTCCATCAGCTTCCGGTGAAGCCCAGGTTCCTCTAAAAGCATCCTGTATGCCTTGTGGGCCTCTCCACTATCCCTAGGTCACATTATTGCTTTCCACACTGGTTCATGAAATCTCAACACAGAGAAATTCACTCTTGTTCAGCAAACACATATTTATGGAATGCCTGCTTCATGCTGTGTGCTACATCTGCTGTTGTGTTACAGGCACTCCAGAACTGGGGTGCTTGGGGGAGCCCACCAAATGCCTGACCCATGGCTGAAAGAAAGAAGACATGCTCTTTAAGTAATGGGGCTTCCAAAGTTATTAAAATATTATTTGGTCATTCACAACTTTACTTCCAGAGGCAAAGTGGCAGCTTTTATTTTTAGCATCCAATGGTTATATAAATAGGACTTCATTTTGTAGTCCTGGGGATGGAGCCCAGGGCCTCACATGTGCTAAACAAATGCTCTTCCACAGCTAAGCCACATCCCAGCCCTTACTTTTGCTTTTCCAAAATGCATTGTAATGTAAATGAATTAAATTTGTAGCTCAGTGATTGAGTGCTTGCCTGGCATGTAGGAGGTCCCGGGCTCCATCCTCTATACCACACACACACACATACATACAAACAAACAAACAAAAACCACTCTAATAGGCTGTCTCATTACCTCCTTCCTACAGCATCAGCCTCACAGGTAGGTAGAGTGGGTAAATTGTACTTTTTGGATGCGCAACAAAGGTGCACAGGGGTTTGAGCCTGCCTCCGGGGAAACCTAAGTGGCATTGGAAGAAATGACACCTGTCCCCTGACTCCAAGTCCAGCCCTTTCTGCCTCTACACCGTTGGGAGAGCCCCGCTGTGTACCTGCACCGGGGCCTCACTAGCAGCTACTGTGAAGCTCTCATCCAAACCTTGGCCAGGCCTGGAAGACAGTTCTGGGCTGCCCTCTTGCCTCCAACCCCCTCAGTGATTGCAGAGTGTAGGATCAGCTCATGGCCCAGTGGGGGTGAAAGGTTGGATGTTCTGGCTGGTTCTCAATGGACAGAGTTCCCCTGGGAACCCAGCAAGGCCTCTGGCCAATCCAACGTCTAGGGCTGAAAGCCCCAGAGAACCCCAGATCCCTCCAAACTACGCTTTCTGAAAGTGGGGGGGGGGGTAGAGGGAATGACCTCTAAGTTCCTTTCTGTTGTAGAATCCTGTGAAAAGGAGGCTGGACGGAGCAAAGCCAGCACACAGAGGGAGGCAGGCTGGCTTCCAAGAGTGGTCCTCTGGCCATTTGCTGCCCTTTCAGAGTCCTTTGGCACCTGGTAAAAGTAGGCAAGAGGGTCTGGCAGGAAGGCCACTGAGCTGGCGCTGACTATGGTGGAGGAAGGGCAGTCAATTGCCCTGGATTATTGCCCTGCATGGCGGTGCTTCCCCACTGGCCTCCATGGGCCATCAGAGGGCCAAGGTTTAGCTGAAAACTCCACAAGGACCCTGGATAAACTCTGGCCAGAGCCCTGGAGAGGAGGGGAGGAGCCGAGGAGTATAGCCTGGATCCTCCCTCGAGTCCTCTTCCAAGCCTCTCCAGTCTAAGAGAAAGAGTTAGAAGGTCATCCAAGGGGCTTGCCACTGCCAGAGACCTTGTGCCCACACAGGATGGGGACAGAGCTGGTCAGTCCTGGGTAGCAGCTGCTGAGCTGGACTCTGGCCGGTAGGAAAGCACCCTGGAGAGGAGCCAATTAAAAGCCAGATGCTGGTAGAGGGCACAGGCCTCCAGAAAGACAGAAAGATGAGGAAGTAGCCAGAGATGAGCAGAACTTCCCAGAGGTGCACAAGGCATGCACCTTGCTGCACGAACATCACCACCCAGCGCATTCTGTGCTCTGTGTATGGAGGTGATGGACACTTCTATCCTGGGATGTGCATTATCTTTCCACAGAACTATGAGTGACTATGACTCATGCCAGGCAAGGTTCCCACTGTGAGAAGACAGCTAACCTGGAGGGGCCCACCAGGACTGGACGAGGAGGGCACAGCCAGAGGAGAAAGCTTGCCTGGCCAAGACCCGAAGATGAACGACCTTAGCCTCAGAGGCTGGAGTTAACCCGCAGAGTCAGCCTGTCATGACGTGGGTGGGACTTCTCTGTCCAGCTCGAGTGCCCTCTTTGCTGGTCTCTGGAAGAGTTTATGGGAAACAGATGGGAATGCAAGAGAATGCTGTTGGCCTACTCTTCCCTAGCTGGCTGGCCGTGGAGAGTGAGATGGGTTGCTGAGCTGCAGCCCTCGTCTCCGCCCTCATGGCGAGGAAGAGAGTCCTTACCCAGCGTGTTTTATTTCACAAACACTTTTACAGCTGCGCTTCCAAGTGCTGGGCACTATTCTAAGCTCTTGAAACACATTAACTCTGAATTCTCCGGGCATGAGGTACAGCTGTGGCCCCGTATTTTCCCTGGAAGAAAAAGGCAGAACCCTGATTCAGTGCAAGTGGCCCAAGGTCACACGGGTGACCTGGAGAAGAGCCTGGACTCAGAGCCTGGTGTCATGCTCTAGAGTTCCCGCCTGTGGCCAAGTGCTCACTCAGTGCACCTTCAGTGAGCCCTGAACTAATAAAAGGCAAGTGGCACGTGTCCCACATCACTGTTCATTGGTTACAACCTCGGGCAGGTACCTAGGCACTCTGCATTGGCTCCGAATCTCTCTATAGTGCGATGTCAGTAAGACCTGCTTCATGGGCTGTTTTTTTTTGTTTTTTTTTTTTGTGAGACAGGGTCTTGCTTTGTAGTTCAGGCTGGCCCTGAGCACACTATGTAGCCCAGGCAAGCCGCTGCAAACTCAGCAATCCTCCTGTCTCTGCCTCCCAAGTGCTGGGATTACAAGCGTGAGCCTCCACACCCGGCACTATGGTATGTGGTATTGATTGCTGGTGGGCGTGAGTCACCACGCCCAGCATTCTATGTGGTTACTGGGATTGAACTCAGGACCTTGCTCTTGCGAGGCAGGCGCCGGAACCACTGAGCTAAATCTCTGGCCCTTTCATGGGCTGTTTTGCGGATGAGACCATAGCATGAGTTTATTATTTGCTTACTGCATTACTGGGCATTAAACCCAGAACCTTTACACTGAGCTCTAGTCACATCCTTTTCTTTTTTCTTTTTCTTTTCTTTTCTTTCTTTCTTCCTTCCTTCCTCCTTCCTCCTTCCTTCCTTCCTTTCTTTCCTCCTTCCTTCCTTCCTTTCTTTCTCTTTCTTTCTTTCTTTCCTTCTTTCCTTCTTTCCTTCTTTCTTTCTTTCTTTCTTTCTTTCTTTCTTTCTTTCTTTCTTTCTTTCTTTCTTTCTTTCTTTCTTTCTTTCTTTCTTTCTTTCTTTCTTTCTTTCTTTCTTTTTTTCTTTCATTTTTGAGACAGGGTCTTGCTTTGTAGTTCAGGCTGGCCCTGAGCTCACTATGTAGTCCAGGCTAACCTCGAACTCAGCAATCCTCCTGCCTCTGTCTCCCAAGTGCTAGGATTACAGGCTTGAGCCACCACACTTGGCACTGTGGTATGTGGTACTGATTGCCAGTGGGCGTGAGCCACCACACCCAGTATTGCTATATGTGGTTACCAGGGATTGAATCAGGGACCTTGCGCTTGCTAGGCAGGTGCTGGAACCACTGAGCTAAATCTCCAGCCCTTCTTTTTTTTTTTTTTTTTTTGCTTTTTGGAGACAGGGTCTTGCTTTGTAGTTCAGGCTGGCCCTGAGCTCACTATGGTGCCCAGGCAAGCCGCCGCGAACTCAGCAATCCTCCCGTCTCTGCCTCCTGAGTGCTGGGATTACAGGCGTGAGCCACCATGCCCAGCATTCCTTCTTTTTTATTTTTTATATAGGGTCTCATGAAGTCACTAAATTGCCTATGCTAGGCTCCAATTTATGATCCTGCTTGCTCTTCTCAGTATTGGGATTATAGGCATGCACCTCCAGGCCCAGCATGAGTTTGTTATTGTTCAGGGTGTCTTTTGGGGACTCTGTGAGATCTAACACCTCCTGTTTGCCTGTCATCTCAGCTCATGTGTTCTTAGTAGAAGGAATGTAGCTTCTTCTTCCGAGACTGCTGCTAGGTCCCTGGTTTCCTGTCTGGGCCAAGAGGAGGAAGTTGGGGAAATGTTCCTTCCTGTTCCCTCCTTGGTCTTTTCCAAGTCTTTTCTTGATGGAGCTGATGCATTTCCTTCTTGTTCTGCCAACTGTCCCCTATTTGACATTTGGAGGGTCTATTGGTGTCCTGGGGCTGCCACAACAGAATATCACAAACTGGGCTGCTTAAGATAATAGAAATTGGGCCGGAGAATTAGCTCAGTGGTTCCGGCACCTGCCTCACAAGTGCAAGGTCCTGAGTTCGATCCCCGGTAACCACATACAATGCTGAGCATTGAGACTCACGCCCACCAGCCATCAATACCACATACCCCAGAGCTGGGTGTGGTGGCTCACGCCTGTAATCCCAGCACTCAGGAGGCAGAGACAGGAGGATTGCTGAGTTCCAGGCTTGCCTGGACTACATAGTGAGCTCTGAGCCAGCCTGAACTACAAAACGAGACCCTGTCTCAAAAAAAAAAAAAAAAAGATAATAGAAATTTATTCTCTCCCAGTGTGGGAGGCTGGAAGTCCAGAAATCATGGTGTTGCATGGGTAGGCCATCTCCCAGGTCTCTAGGGAGGACCTTTCCTTGTCCCTAAGCTTCTAGGGCCTACCAGAAGTCCCTGGCAACCTTGGCCATGATTTTTTCTTTCTGTGTGTCCAAACTGCCCTCTTCCTGATGGACACTGGTCATTGCCTTCTGACACACAGTAATCCAATATGATCTATTTTAGCTTAAATAAATCTACAAAGACCCAAAATCTACAAAAATGCCAGATAAGTCTGGATAGGTTATACAGAGACATGAATTTGAGGCACAGGGATGGCTCTTTCACCAGTAGAGTGGTCAGGTGGGATCTCACCTTAAGAACATTCTTTTGGCTGGGGTGTAGTTCAGTGATAGAGCACTTGCCTAGAACATGCAAGGCCTTCAATCCCCAGGACTAAAAAACAGTTTTTTTCTTTCCTTATCTTCCAAGAAGAGTCTCAGAAATGTGCCTCTCCTTGCTCTTGGGCAGGACAAGTGGAATGTCCCTTTATTCTCTATTAACGATGCTTTCAGCACCTTGAGCAAGCTGAAAAGATGGCCTGGCCAGCTGCAGGGTGGAGAGGCGGCAGTGTGGGGAGAACAGGCTCTGTGCCTGCAGGGCATGGTCTGGTGCAGCTCAGACAGCTGTCACTTACTTCCTACAGGTCCCTTTTCTTTCCCTGGGCTGAGCCCTGGGGTTACAAGGTCTCACAGGATCCCTCCCTTATAGTACCATCCTCTAGAATTAGCTGAGCTTCTACAAGCAGAAGGAAAAGGGAAGAGCCCTGCACCTGGGCACAGGAAACACAGACGGTGCCACACTTGCTTGGCAGTGCTGCCTTGGGAAAAGTCGATGCAATGGCCAGAAGCAAGCCAGCTCTTTCCCAAGCCGTGGAGGATCTGATAGTGAAGGAGACAGGGCAAGGGGAGGCTGCCTTCCTCAGGGATTCCTGTTAAGTCCTCCCTGGAAGGCTAAAGAGGACACAGTGTGAGGAGCCTGAGGGGTTTTCAGGAGCAGCCTTGGCCACTGCATCATTATCCTTGCAGAGAGGTGGCATGATGGAAAGAGCTCCCCACACCTTAGACAGCTGACAGGAGATTCTCAGAATACCAGGCCTCCCTAACCAGGCCTGTCCCCCTGCCCACTCTGCCCCTCAGCTGCACGCAGGATGATGAACAAACAGCTGGCCTGTATAGGCTGCCTCAGTTGCCCAGGTCTGACTTACAGAGCCTGGGAAAGGCGAGGGAGGGGACGTCAAGGAGACAAGAGGTTATGCCCTCACCTGAACCACAGGAAGGGGACCGCCCTGCCCTGCATACCCACAGAAGCGCTTCCAGGGACAGGAAGTCAGCTGAGTACCGAGCAGAGTGTGCAGTGGAGAGGGGGAGGCTGCAGGCACCTGGCAGTCAACTGGGCTTTTGCTGCCTCCCGGGCTGCACTAGTTCCCACACTCAAGGGCAGATGGAGTGTGGTTAGGAGACACGTTTCACCCTAGTTTGCACTCTCACAGCTGAGACCCAGGCAGGCCTCTGAATCTGCTCCCCATCCGTGTTGTGGGGACAGTGTCTCCCACTTCCTGGGTGGTGAGGGTAGCCAAGTGAGCAGAGGCCCATAGTGAGTGCTTGCTCAACGGGCTGCTTGAACAGACTTGGAAAGGGACAAAACTCCTGGACAGCCTTTTGTTTTTTTCTTTTTCTTGAAGCTCACCTGACACTGAGGTAGTAGCCTGACCAGTTTAGGGAAGAATCGGCCGCCTTTCAGCAGCCCACCTGTCCACGCACTAACTTCTCTGGGAAATCAGCCACACTTCACAGGATACATGAACTAGGCTCTAGCAACTCGAGGCAAATTCTCAGAGTCCTCCCTACCCCAGGGGCCTCTTGGGCTGGCCTGCCCGACCACAGGACCATCAGGCTTTCCGCCAGGAAGTTACAGTAAATCAGGCCTGCCTTTTTTCCATGCAGTGCTGCTGTGCTCCTGGCCCGGGGCTCCTGTCTTGGAGAGGAGAAGGGGAAAAAGGGCTGCTTCCAGCCCCCTGTGCTCCTGACCCTGCCCCCACCACAAGGTGGTCTTCTTAGGGGTTTCCATTGCCTGCCCAGTCCTGGCGACCTCCAGCCCAAGCTGCAAAGGGCAGTGAGGCCACGGCTAGCATCAGAAGGACAGGCTGCCCGCTCCAACCAGCCGGCCCGCCCTTCATGTTCTTGGACTTCAGCCTAGGATCCCTGCGAGTTCTGACATCGAGTTGGACCATCCTCTCGAATGCTGCAGGTTCAAGGTAACCTGGAGGGAGGGCTGGGACCCACAAGCCCAGCCCTGGGGGCTGGGTAGTGACTTTGGCAGGCTGCATGGGGAAAGTGATGGGCCCTGGGGAAGACTCCCTCCTTGCACAGCGCAGCGCCTGAGCGTATGAGGCTGTTTTCACAACAACCAAGGGGGTAGATATGACTCATTTCTGGTTAGCTACTGGGGAAACTGAGACCCGGACAGGTTAAAGAGGTTAGCAGTTGGTGGAGATGAAGGGTGGTGGCTGTAACGGGCACGTGAGGTCAGACACCTCAGAGACACCCTAGCCTCTGCTGACCGCCCAACAGCAGCAGAGTGCGAAAGACAAGACTGCCCATCTCTTGGAGCCCCAGAACCATGGGTGGACGTGAACTGCTAGCAAGATGCAGCAGGACCAGGGTGAGGGGGTAGGAACAGCCTCCCTGGAGTGCGGGCGCAGACAGGTGGCCTACCAGTTGACCGAGGCCACGACAGACTGCGCCCAGCGCACCCGGAGTGCCCAGATCGGTGCGGTGGCCGCGGCCAAAGCTGCGCGTGGCTCCCTGGCCGGCAGTGTTTCCAGGGGAAGGGACCCGGCGCGCGTAGCAGACCGCGCCGCCAGCTGCGAATTCCTCCGGGCTTCCATCAGCGCGGCCGCCCCACGGGCTTCCTCGCCGGCTGGCGGTGAGGTCAGCGTCCAGCTCCCCCGCCCCGCCTCGGGCTGGCACCGCGCCGGGGATCCCGGCACCCGGTGTCCGCACTCCCGCGTCCCACGCTCCGCCAGAGCCCGGGTCTGAGCCGTAGCGGGGTCCCCAGCCTGTACCCTCCCCCACAGGTCACCCAGGTCCCCACCACAGAACCCGCCCCAGCCGGGCTCCCCCCACCCCGGGGCCCCTCTCGGTTCCTGTGCCCGGGCCCAACCCAGTGCATGCGGGGATTGGGGGGGGGGTCCCCACAGCTCCTCAGCGCGCCCCGCAGCTGGGCGGGCCCCTCCGGCAGCCGCGCCCTCTGCAGGCCTTGCGGAGCCCTATTTCGGGACCTGGAGCTGCTGGCCAGGCCAGGGCAGCCCTGCCCGGAAGGGAGGCTATTCTGGGCCGGGCCGAGGAGCAGCTGCGACCCCAGGGCTTCCCGGCAGGGTGCGTGCCCGGGACAGAGGGCACGTTGGGGCAGGGCTCCCCTCCTCCCAGCACCCCACCTTCTTCCCAGGCTGTGCCCGGTTCCCTCCCCTTTTGGGCCAGACTGTGGTCCTTCCTCCTTTCAGAAAGCAACACTGGCTGGTGCAGTGCCTCTGGCCTTGCTTGCTCCCTGCCCGCGTCTGAGGCACACAGCTTCTGTGCCCACTGCCCCTACGCTGTGTCTCATTTACTGGAACTCCCAGTCTCTGCGTGACCCCCACTCAATGTTGAGCCCCAGTGCCCAGTTCAGGATGGGTGCCTCCATAATGATGGTTAGATGACAGTTGTCACACAGCCACAGCTAGGACACCAAACACCAGCCCCTTGGGGGTCTTTTTACATGGATGGCATTCTGCAAAGTTATGGTCTTAGGTTCCAGCTGCCTCCTGGACCCCTGCCCCCCACAGAGGGAGCAGCCACCTCCATGGGGCAGGGGGGTGGCTCCCTGCTCTCTCTGGGACACTTTTCCACCTGTCGAGCCATCACCCTCCACCAGGGACAGTCAGGAAGCAGATGTATGCGACGCCATCAGAGTGCAAGTTGCTGCCCTTATCTAAACCAGGTCGGTCCCTCTGCAGCTGAAGATTTCCCAAAGGGAGCTTGGAGGAGCAGAGCAGGCATCCATCACTGCCCAGGGGCTGCCAGGGGCTCTGGTCGCTCAGTCTCTCTCAGCCTTGGGTGTTGGCACTAGTCAGACAGTTCACCAGGTGGCCTAAACTTTGCTGGGACTCCACTGAGGTGCTGGAGGGAGAACCCCTCCATAGCCAGCTGCCGCCTGGCTCTTCTAGTGAAGAACTGGAGGTAGAGAGAAAGGAAGAGCCTGGGAAAGTGCAGGGCTCAGTGCCTAAGCAGGGTGGTCCTCAGAATGCCAGCCCCCCACCCCCACACCCTGGGGAGGTCCCTACCACCCTCATCCTGGTCCTGCTGGGTCTTGCTTGACATTTGGCATCCTGGGCCATTTCTGGCCTTACCTTCCTTTCTTTCCAGTTATTGAACTAATACTTGTGAACTGTGGAACATATTTATACTAAATGTCTTGTTACCTTCAAGGAAAATAAATTCAATATGAGTTGAAAATGAAAGTCTTTTGTGGGGTAGAAACCCAAAGCCTTCACACAGAACTATTTCTTTTTTATTTTATTATTTTGAAATATGATCTTGCTAAGTCACTAAATTGCCCTGGGTGGGATCAAATACATTTGAAATCTTCCTTCCTTAGCCTCCCAGAGTGTTAGGATTATAGGCATACACCACTATGCCCAGTACTAAATGAAGCTCTTACCATGACAGTATGTGGGTAAGAAGATCTGACCAAGCCAGGCATAGAGTACATACTTGTAATACCAGCTATTTGGGAGGCTGAGGCAGGAGGATATCAAATTCTATCCAAGGCTGGCCTTGAATGGAGAGTTTAACAAGACCATTTCTCAAGATAAAATAAAGAGGCTGGGGGAGTAGCTAGTTGTACAGCACTTGCCTAGAAGGTGGGTTCTGTCCCTTACCCAGACATACACCAGAACTGTACAAAAAAGCACCCAGGACAGAAATCGTATAAAAGGAGCAAAGCCTGGGCCGGAGGGTTAGCTCAGTGGTTCCGGCGCCTGCCTCGCAAGCGCAAGGTCCTGAGTTTGATCCCCGGTTACCACATATAATGCTGGGTATGGAGACACGCCCACCAACAATCAACACCACATACCACAATGCCGGGCGTGGTGGCTCACGCCTGTAATCCCAGCACTCGGGAGGCAGAGACAGGAGGATTGCTGAGTTCGCGGCAGCTTGCCTGGGCACCATAGTGAGCTCAGGGCCAGCCTGAACTACAAAGCGAGACCCTGTCTCAAAAAGCAAAAAAAAAAAAAAAAAAAAAAGGAGCAAAGCCTGCAGAGAGGAGAGAGACAGAGAGAGAAATGTGTGGTTCTCACATGGGCCCACGAAGAGCCAGAAACCACTTTCTCCCTGGGGCTTTTCCTCCCAACTTGCAGGGCAGGCTGGAGCAGGTGAGGGGAAATCCATACGCATATGCCAACACCTTCCTTCATAAATAAGTAACAGCCATGCAGTGCTTTGACTCATTCACCAGCAGACAGTTTGCTCCCAGACGGGGAGGGGAGCAGAGCCTCACACTCACGTGTAAGTGGAAGAGTAATCAATGGACAATTAATTACTGTGGAAGTTATCAGGAGTGTACAGTTGTTTCATCACAACTTGAAGCCGAGGTAGTGATTTCAGGTGGACCAGAACATAGCACTCTCTCTCTCTCTCTCTCTCTCTCTCTCTCTCTCTCTCTCACACACACACACACACACACACACACACACACACACACACACACACACACCAGCCAGTCCTTACTTCCTGCAAGATCAGCATCTCCCTAACAGTCTGGGGTGCGTCCCGGAAAGCAGAGTGGTCCCCAGACTGGCTGAGCCCTTGGTGTCACTGGCCAGACCAACCTGCCCTTGTTTTGTCCATGAAGGGAGGGCAGGGGGCTCAGCAGGATCTAGGGTGCAGTGCCCGGCCTGTCGCAGGGCCTCCCCTTTCACCTGTCTCAATTCCCTGCCCATACCCCCAAATCTATTTCTCACTTCTGGTCCTTAAAGAAATATTCAAGGCTGGCTTCCTTTCTAGATGGGCACTTTCCCAGATGCATAAGAGGGCAAAAGTCAGAGGTCTCATTTCTTCCAGGGAAAGACAGGGGTCCAACCATCCAGTAGATGAGTGGGGAGAGGGACAGGGTAATGGCACAGGCGAAGAGGAACCGGGAAATCTCACACACTCTCACTTCTGCTTTTGGGGGAATAAACTTCCTCCACAGAGCCCATGGGCCATTTGCATGTATCTCACTGAAATTCCAGATCAGGCACGTCATCTGTCCTCCCATGGTCCCCCGAGGGTTGCCAGAGCATCTTTGGGGAACCAAAGGGTGGGGATGAGCCTCGTGGGACAGTGTCAACTGCCCCAGACCTTTCCCTTGGTGATTCAGTGGTATTCAGTCTCGGGGCCATCTTCCTAGAATGTTGCAACAGGGGTGTTTGGGTTTTTCCAGAGATGTCTACCCTCAATTACCCAACCCCAGACCCTCAGCAGCACTCATGTCTCCCACTGGTGAGGCTGGCTGTTTTCCCTCTGACTCTGCTGCTCAGTCAGACACCTTCTCCAAAGACTCCTATGAGTGGATCCACTGGGTCCAGCTCTTAGCCCATGATTTTCTCTTTCAATGTACATTTGTTTCATAAATGGGATGGTTGGAAATAACAGGAAGACAATACAATCTTACATTTCTTTCTTTCTTTTCAAGACATGATCTCACTATGTAGCTCAGGCTGGCCTTGAACTCATGGAAATTCTCCTGTCTCAGCTTCCTGAACACTGCGATTATAAGCCTATACCATCATGCCTGCCTTAAACTTCCTAAGAACAACAACTACAAAAAAACCTTTTGCAAGTCCTCCCTTCTTATATTCTTATATTTCGTTCTTCATATTGGGTTAAGTCATTAGATCATATACTTTCCAGCCTTAAATCCTAAAACTCTTTCAACTGAGCCTAGACTCAAACTTTTGATTCTCCTGCCTCAGCCTCCCAGGGAGCCGGGACTACAGGAGTGCACCACCATGCCTTACTCTAAATCCTAAAACTCTTTGTCAATAGGCTCATGGTTTAGGTGCCTAAGTTCTAAAACTCTCTATGGGAAATAAAGTCCTCCTCATCTTTTCTCTCCCCTATCTCCAATTCCTAGCTCAGCAGTCCTGCTACTGTGTATGGGATTATGCTGCTGTTCCTAGCTATCCATTAGAAAGTGAGCCCTCAGAGGGCCAGACACAACATCTTTAACTGATCTTGGGTAGGGTTCAGGATCAGACACCACCCAGCCTGGTGGGTTCCAGCTCCTGTCCTGCTGAGGAGTCCCTGTCAGCTCCCACATCCTGTTGACAGAGGTGAGTCTGCAGGGCCTCCAACCCAGCACCAAACCCACCATCTGACTCAGGAAAGGGATTTACTGTGAGACATCTCGCACATGGGCAATTCCCTGTGGGCCATTATCACTCAGGAAAGAGACGCTGGAAATTATTCCATGGGTACCTTAGGTTTTAGGGAAAAATTTCCAAAAACATCAGGGAATTCTGGCAAAACAAAACAAACAAGCAAATAAAAAAACCCAAACAGCCATGAGTTCTAAGAGTGAAAATGAGAGGATGGTGTTCTGGGGGGAAATTTCACAGCGGAGACACTGGAACCGAAAAAGAGTTCCATGTGGGACGGTTGGGTGGCAACTTACAGGGGCCCAGCTATTTCCAAAGGGTGAAGAGGGAAGCGGAGGAGGTTGGAGGACCCAGGACGCAAAACTGACACTGCAGAACACTGTGAGGACCCTGGGCCAGAAGTGGACTTGGAGTATGAGCTCCTAATCAAACTCCTAAGAAGAAAATGACTTTCCATTTGCGTTCAAGGCTAGAAGAACAAGCCAAGTACTAGTCCTCAGACAGACCTGGTCTCAGGTGAGACAACACAAGAGCAAAGGAAAGAAAATCAAGTCCATTGACTGCTTGTTTTTCAGTGCTGGGGAATTGAGTGAACCACTATGCAATAGCTCTCCCGCTGAGCTAGCCCCCAACCCTTTAAAATGTTTTAAAAATTTTTTGAGACCCCGGCGATTTAGTTCAGTGGTTCCAGTGTCTGCCTCACAACCGCAAGGTTCCATCTTTGGTACCACATACCACAAGGCTGGACATGGTGGCTCATGCCTGTCATCCCAGCACTCAGGAGGTAGAGGCAGGAGGATTGCTGTGAGTTCGAGGCTAACTTGGGCTAGATAGTGAGGTCAGGGCCAGCCTGAACTGCAAGGCAAAACCTTATCTCAATAGACTAAAAAAAAAAAATTTTTTTTTTGAAACATAGACTCACTAAATTGAACAAACTTGGAATGCTCCTGCCTCAGCATCCCAGGTACCTGGGATTACAGATGTGCCTTTATTGATGTGGCTTTATTTATGTGCCTTTATTGTGCTGTATACTGGCCTATCCCAAAGTCTGTCAGTTTCCTCAAACCAGTAGCACAGACTGTGGGATGTTCCTATGAGGGACCAAGTCCAGGTGACTGAATTCTCTCAAAGTGTTGCAGACTCCTCCACATCCTGGCTGGGCAGAGGAGGATGGACAGGGAGGGGCTGGACCGGAAAGGGGGCTGGGCAGGCACGCGTCACTGAGGGACACAGGAGGCCGCCCATGGCCCGAGGCCTGCGAGCTGTGCCCTGCCAGTCACCCTGAGATCAGAGAGGGACAGGAAGGTGTGGGGTGGATTTTCAGGAACCTGGAAACCGGGGTGTAAATGTTAATCACCTTTAAGACTTGGTAATGAATCACTGAGCAAATTCATTTATTCACACCCTTAGTCAATAGGTACTTATGGAGTGTCTGAAAGCGCAGGTACCATGCTAGAGAAGTGAGAGATGATTGCATTTTTATTCATTTTAGGTTTGTAGATTCTTTTTGTTCTTGTTTTAATATGAGATAGGGTCTCACTATTCAGTTCAGGTGGGCCTTGAACTCACTATATAGCTCAGGCTGACCTTGAACTCTTGGCAATCCTCCTGCCTCAGCCTCCTGAGTGCTGGGATAACAGGCATGTGGGATGATGCCCAGCTGGGATGAAATCTTTTTATTGTTGTCATTGTAATTTTTTTCCTTTAGGTCTTTTTTTTTTTTTTTTTTTTTTTTTGAGAGAGAGTCTCGCTGCATAGTTGAGGCTGGCCTTGACTCACTATGTAGTCCAGGCTGGCCTCGAAGAGAAGGAAAGACAGGCTGACTGCACACTTGAGCATGGTCAAGGGTGGCGTCAGACACAGTCATAGCCACATTCTGTCGGATGGTATGCAATGGTGGAGCTGATGATGATATGTCTAAGGGGGAACAGTGCCCAGCTGATAATGATCACAGAAGAGACAGCACATCTATCTTCAGTGAAGAAATTCACACAATATGAGCAAGTAAAGCAAAGCAGGAAACCAAAGAGAACTGAGTGCTAAGTACATTTTTATTCATTGTGGGCATGTAGTTCTAGATATTTTTAGATGCTTCTAGAAATCTATACTAAAATGCCGAATTCTTGTAGACAGAGATTCCGAATATTTGGAACTAAGTGGAGAGCATTTGACTGCCATGTAGGAAGCCCTGGCTTCTATCCCACCCTCGCACTCCTTTCTCTATCTGTGTTTTGAGGTTTTGCCTTATTTGAGACAGGTCTCACCATCCTGGGCTGTCTTTAAACTCATGATTTTCCACCTTGTCTTCCCAAGTGTTGGAATTATAAGCATGTACCACCATGTACAACTTATATTTTGAAATTTTAATAAGATGAATAAAAAAACACAGACTACCCTTGTTTTCAAGTTTTTCTTGTCTTTTTTCTTTGTAATGTAAGGTTACTGTTAGCAACATGGGACAGTGTAACTCCTTTGTTCTTTCATGGAACTGTTAGATCATAGAAATCCTTTGGATGTAATCAAAGGCCTTCAATCTATCAAAACATTTGACTTCCTGCCATAGCATTACGCAAAACATGAAGAAGTAGCCTAGAAAACAATCAGATTGGAGCAAATAGAAAGATTTACTACAAACAAAACCAAAAGCAATGGATAAGTAAACAACGTCTATGTGGAAATCAGTCTTTAGAAATGTGCCCCAGAGCTCTGACCATGTGATGTCCAACATTTTTGTCAATGACTTGAACAGAGACCACAGAAGTCCATGATTGGATTTTTATGTTTTATTGTGTGTATTTATTTATTTTGAGACAGCGTCTCACTGTGTAGCCCAGGCTGGCCTTGGACTCTCAGTAATTCTCCTGTTTCAGCCTCCTGAGTATAGATGTGTGCCATCATGCCCATTTGAGCAGATCCTTAGATAAAACAAAACTGGATAGTAATTCCAAAAATAATGAGGCCAGATACAGTGGCAAAACTGTAGCTGCATCACTGAAAGCTCTACAAGGTTCGCTGTCACTGGGCTAGAACAACACAAATGAAACTGAGCCAGGAGTATGTATCAAATCCAACAACCAGATGTCTCAGAGGTCGTAGAATTGTGGGAGGCCTTGGAGGAGCATCTGTAGGTGCCACTGGTTGCAAAGGAGCTACTATTCGGACAGCATAGGACACCAGATGGCCCTCATGTCCCTAGTCTTCATCCGGATGGACCAAATGAGCATCCTCTGGCCACTGACAATAGGCAGCAGGTGCTAGGGGAGGAGAGAGCACCAAGGAGAGACAGAGTCTAAGACCCACATACCTGAGGTGCAGCTGACGGGGCCACGAACTCCAAAGAAGGGAAGATGTGATTTAGAATATGATCTGGGGCCGGAGATTTAGCTCAGTGGTTCCAGCGCCTGCCTCGCAAGCTCAAGGTTCTGAGTTCAATCCCGGCAACTACATACAATGCTGGGCGTGGTGACTCACGACCACCAGCCATCAATACCACATACCACGGTGCTGGATGTGATGGCTCATGCCTGTAATCCCAGCACTCGGGAGGTAGAGGCAGGAGGATTGCTGAGTTCGAGGCTTGCCTGGACTACATAGTGAGCTGAGGGCCAGCCTGAACTACAAGGCGAGACCCTGTCTCAAAAAAAAAAAGAATATGATCTGTCTCCTGGAGCACAAACTGGACTTCAGTCACACCCTGAGGTATTTAAGAGAGGGGAAATGTGACTCCTATGATTAAAGGAGGGAGATGGGGACCAGGGTCAGGTAAGTCCATCAGGGTGGAGCTGGCATGGTGGCTGTATGAGAAGAGAAAGAGAGACGGGAAAAAACACTGTACACAAGAGTCTGTCTCTTGCCAAGTGTGTTGTGTGCCTCTCTGACCTCTGTGGTGAAGGTCAGGAGCTGAATGAACCTCTTGTCTTTGTAAAGTAGTCTATCTCTGGGATTTTATTATAGTAATGGAAAATATCCACCAGCTAGCTGATCCTCAAGGCAATGGTCAAGGAGTCTAGCAACGGCCTCCCCCAGGAGAAAAGCAAGGAGAAGGAAGTTCCAGTAGACAGGCTCCAACTCAGTACAATGGAGGAAAGGTAGCATGCTGATTCCCCAAACTTCCTGGCTACGAGGTTCTCAGAGAACCACCTTGTCCAGCCTTCAAAGAACCCAGCCAGGGGGTATAACTGCTTCATCACACTGACCAGGAAATACTGAAACACTGGGCCCCAGAGGCTGATCCTGAGGGAACCAGGGCCCAAGCAGGCTCAGAGGAGAAGTGGGGCTCCCTAAGAGACTCCAAGGGCCCTTCCTTCTGAGGAAGCGGGCAGCAAGCAGGATCACCACTGCTGTGGCTGGGAGGGGGCAGCAGGCAGAGCACATGTTCGCCTGAGGCCACCCAGAGGAGAGGGTACAGAAAAGGGGCTGGAAGGACACCCTGGGGGAGGGGCAGTGTGAAGCACAGGGGTGACAGGGAGAGTGGCCAGAATGCTGACAGGAGTCTATGGGGTGTGGGGTTAAGAGGGGCCAGAGGTGTCTGCAGAGCAGGGGCTGTGTCCAGGGTCGCCCAGACATGGGCCCTCCTCTGACACAAGCTGCATCCCCGGCACGGGTGAGGGCTCCGTGGTGCTGGAAGGTGGAGAAAAAGAGCAAGCAAGCGCTTCTCCTGGCTGAGCACTCCACATGAGCGTCTACACTGGGCAAAGGCAAACGCCTTGTGAGTCCCATGGCTGGCAAGGGCCCGGGTTCGCTACTCAGAGCTGGGTGGTCTTGAGGGAGGCCTCAGGTTTCTCCCTGAGGAGGGTAAATGAGATAAAATTGTCCAGTCTGAGCTATCAGCTTGCAGCTGTGGGTGTGGTACATCCCCTGTCCTAGTGCTCGGGAGTCCAGAGAAAGGAAGCGGGAGGCCACCTGGAGGAGGATGCTGTCTGGTCCTCACCACAGAGCTCTGCACTAGCTTCCAAGGTGACCAGGTCACAGACAAATCCCAAGTGCCAATGTATCCGCGAGGAGGAGGAAGAGCCTTGAAGTGGGCACCTGTGTAGTGTAGAAGTATCAGGCCCCAGGGAGCTGGCATGTGGACATCACGCTGCTGAGTGCCAGCAGGGCCACGTGGTGGCCCATGGCAGGAGGCAACCAGCAGGGTAGGGGCCTTGGTAACCACTGTCAGCTCTGCAGACAGGGAGGAATTCTTAGGCCATGTCCAGCACCATGCCCACAAGTGACCGTAAAATCCTGTGGGCGGTAGCAGAGCTGGCAGAGGGCAGTGTCTACCAACCAAGAGGTGAAGAAGTGCTCCTTGGTTGCTGAGGAGCCCCAAGAGCAGCCATTAATGTGGGTGTAGAACCCCCTTTCCTAGGGGCCTTTTGGGGCCTCAGCCCCGATCCCAACTTCTAGTGGGGAGGGAACAAGCCACCCCATGAGTCACTGTGCCACTTCCTGCCACATGGAAGCCATGTGTGAGTCATCGGCCCCCAAAGGGAAAGACTGGCCACAAGGGTGGAAAACTGGAGCCTGATGGTGGCCGGAGGGACTGCACTCCAGGGTCCCTGCTCTCTCTCTTGGGGTCAGATCCCTAATGCGGAACCTGGGACCACCAAAATCACCACCCAGCCAGCCTACAGGCAGGCTCCGTGCTGGCGTTTACTCCCAGAATGATAATTGTATCATATGGTTTTAAAAATCCAAACAAGAAACCCTGACCTTTTATTAAAAAAAAAAAAGTCTTGGGTTTACAGAAAAGTTGCAAAAATACTACAAAGAATTCCTGTATATCCTTCACCCAGATTCCCCAGAAGTGACCATCTGACCACACTCGTGTACTTTTTTTCTCTCTCTCTCCTCATCTTTCTCTTCTTAGACACGAGTGTAAGTCATAGACATGATGCCCCTTTAACCTTAAATACTTCCGTGCGCTCCATAAAATCAAAAGCATTTCTCGGGAGGCAGACATAGGATTGCTGAGTTCGAGGCTTACCTGGGCTACATAGTGAGCTCCAGGCCAGCCTGAACTACAAAGCGACACCTTGTCTAAAAATAAATAAATTTTTAAAAAAGCATTTCTTTGAAAATACACAAAGAAGCATTTCACAATACAAAAAGGCAGCTTGGTGCTGGAGGGTTAGCTCAGTGGTTCCGGCGCATGCCTCGCAAGCGCAAGGTCCTGAGTTCAATCCCCAGTAACCACATACAATGCTGGGTGTGGAGACTCACGCCCACCAACAGTCAATACCGCATACCACAGTGCCGGGCGTGGTGGCTCAGGCCTGTAATCCCAGCACTTGGGAGGCAGAGACAGGAGGATTGCTGAGTTCAAGGCTTGCCTGGGCTACATAGTGAGCTCAGGGTCAGCCTGAACTACAAAGCGAGACCCTGTCTCAAAAAAAAAAAAAAAAAAAGGGCAGCTTGTCTCAGACACCTGTGATGAGCCACCTCAGACAGCCCTGGCCTTGCCCATCTGAGCCAGCCGCGGGGTTCTACCTGGCCACACCTGGCCTGAGGTTTCCCTGCTGCCACAGAGCCCACAATGTGAAGGGGCTGTTGACTAGGGCAAGCCTCTGACTAGGGCCATGGTTAAGACACAGGAGAGAGCAGAAGACGCCCAGGGTTAGTACTGTCACACTGTCCCATGCTAAAAAGGACCAGTGTGTAGGGCCTGACACTCCACTGTCACCTTGACATTCTCAGCATATCTTTCTGGGATGTGAAGTCAAGTCCACAAACAGGAATAGTCCCTCAGTTTCCCACTTCCTAGTCCCTACCCAGCAAATGCTGCCAACCTCTCCCATTAGTGAGCACCTAGGCACAGGTGGAGGGAAGGTGGGGATCCGTCCCAACCCTGCTGCTGTGGGTCCTCACAGACATCAGCCGAGTCCTCGTTAGGAGACAGGCAGATGGAGAAGGTGCTAGATGGAGGGTGGCCTGAGCTCCCACTCCAGACAGAAGCCAGCTCTTGGCCCCTACAGCTGGCTTCTCCATGCAGGCCTTGCTCTGCTGTCCTTCTTGGAAGCTGTCCTGAGAACCTAGTCCCTATGTTCCCTGCTCCAGTGGTGACAATTACTGTACCCTGCTACCCATTTCACAGTTGGTCCAACTACCTCTCAGACAAGCCACCAAAGGTCAGCCAGGAACCAAATTCATACAGGGTGGGTGCTGGGGATTGAACCCGGGCTATTTGCACTGAGATACATTCCCAGTCCTCTTAATATTTATTACCTGGTTATTTATTTGAGACAGTCTTACTAAGTGTCTAAGTGGCCCAGGCTAAGAGACAACTTGGAATTCTCCTGCCTCAGCCTTCCAGAGTGCTGAGTACCACCATACCCAGATATAGGCTAGATTCTTTCTGTCCCAGAACCAAAGCTCACTTTGAGGCTATTTGAGCTATGTATAAGGCTCTTCTTTGACCGTCCAGAAACAGGACCATTGATCTCTCTTTTTGACCCACATAGGGAATTGTGGACATAGAAAAAGTGCTGGATTTTTAATAGAGGTATCACTGTATGAGTGCAGACGGCGTTGTGATGGCTGTGCCGTAGCTGGGTCTGGGCTGATGCTGTGATAGTCCAGTGGCTTGTGACCCACGCCTGAGCCACAGAGTTCCATCCCTGACTCCTGTCCTGCACGCTGTGCCTTCCCAGCCTGCCTTAGCACACCCCACCCTTTTCCTGGAACTAATCTAAGAAGCTTCAAGCTGGGTCAGAGGCCACTTCTCCTGGGCTCCACAGCCGCAAACTGAAACGCTGGGGTCTGGATGGGCTTGTCTATCTCTCCGGGTGGAATTCGGCCCCACTCAAAGTGGCATCTGACCCAGACTCGCTAAGAGTGTGAACTACCCCCCCCCCCAGCATCTAACGTGAGTCCCTCTGGGTGGTACCTGAGCTCTGGTGATCTCAATACCAGTCCATCCCTACTGCACCGCAGGAAACAGATATTCAGAAAAGTAAAATAACCTGCATGAGGCAACCCGGCTAGCACAGCAGAGCCAAGGTCTATGGAAGCCTGAGTGGAAAGCTGCCCCAGAAGAGCAGAAGCGCTGGCCACATGCCCAGGGCTCCCAGCATCCAGGGCTGCAGCCGTCCAGCCAGGGGCCAACCCCAAGAGGAGGTAGTGAGGAGGAAATCAACCCCTCCAAATAAACAAAGCACTTCCTCTCCAGGCCCTGGCCAGAGGGAGGGATGCCAGGAGCACACAACTGTTTATGGAGACAGATGTTTGGGATGGAAAATGAGAGCCGGCCCTCCTCCGTCACCATGGAGACAGAGGAAGTTTGTGACTTGGGCAGCAGCAACTGGATTTGAAAATGGAGAAGGGGAAGAAGGGGAGGGAACTGGGTCTGACCCACTGGAAATGGTTTGACATTTTCAGATGCTGGTGCCTAACAAAGGGCCGTTGCCAAGGCAACAGGCCTGCAGCCACAGGGCTGCCAATCCCAGCTGGATCTGGGGCCGGGCCAGTGAGCGGGCAAGGAGATAAATGACCACGGTGGGAGGGCGAACACCACCACCAAAGAGCAAAGAAAAAGGCGAATACACGGGAAGGACTTGGGAAACCTCGGGAGGACTTTCCAGGGCTCCTTCCCTCCTTTCTTAGCTCTCTTTTTCTCTTCTCCCTTCCCTCCCCTCCTCTCTCCTTGGCCCTCTCCCTCCTTCCCTTTCCTCTTCCTCTTCCTTTCTCTCTCCAATTCTCTAACACTGCCCTTGCCCCTAGCCTGGGATCCTGTCCCCATCTTCCCAGGGGCAGCAGGCAGACGCCTCTGGACAGGACTGACACCCCAGGGCTGCTTTGGCCTGGGGTAGCCCAGCTCTCTCTGTTGCTGTCACTGGGAAGAGGCAGCGGATAGAGGAGAAGGGCATCTGGGGCCCTGGCATTGTCCCACTTGCCCAGGGGGCCAGATCACGGCTGCTGACCACTGACTGGGCTCCGCTCGGCTCAATGTCCACTGCAGGGACACCCTGGGGCTGGCTCTGTGATGATCCCATCTCCTGGCCTGCTGCTAGGGGACAGGACAGGGAAGGAGGCAGAGGACAGCTTTCCTGAATATAAGACATTCTGTGGGAAAGAGGGGGAGCAATGAGCGGCAGTGACCTCTCCAGACCCTGACCCTCGGGGTCACTGCCTACAAGTCCAAAGACCTCTCCAAACTTTACCCTTCCATGGGAAGGCAGACCACAGCTGGCCACATGGGTATCTGGCCTGGGCACCCAGGAGCACCCCCATTCCCAGGCTGAAGCTGGGAGGGGAAGGTGTCAGGTAACCATCCTCCTCTGATGCATGAGGACACAATGCTTGGCAAAGAAGAGCCAGGCTGGTGGCTGAGCTGGGGCCATGGGCAGAGGGGACATCCTGTCAGCAGAGGGAGAGGGACACTGAGCCATGGTTCTTGGCTCTGACAAAAAGTAGGGCAGGGGTGGGTGGCTGCTGAACCGGGGATCCAGGCTCATCCTGGACCTGGGGCGGAACCAGAGCCACAAGGACATAATCTTGCCCTCAAAAAGAACCACAGCAGACTCCGGTCCACAGAAGGGGCCATGTGAGCACAGAGGGATATGGGAAGGAAGGAGCAGGCCGGGCTTCTCTGGCCCGCCTCCTCCCCAGGAGACCTACTGCCCCAGACAGGCCCAGCGGTACACAGGCTCAGCTCCTCCTGAGCCTCAGTGAGGTGAGTGGCCTTAGGCAAGTTGCTTGACCTCTCTGGGATACCATTTCCTCATCTATAAAATGGGGCTGAGGTGTGTTTGAGGGTGCACAGCCATAATCCCGGCGCTCTACGAGGTTCTGGCCTCTATGAGGCCAGAGGACTATAAGTTCAAGCCCAGTCTGGGTAACTCAGTGACATAGTGAGACCCTGTCTCAAAAACAAAGACTATTTCATGATACATGAACACTATATGAAATTCTAGCTTCAGTATTTGTAAATAAAGTTTTATTGGTACACAGGCACCCTTGTGAACAAACTGTCAGGTATAGCTCTCTCACTAGAGACCCAAGACACAATACCTACCTTGCTCAGTTTTATGTGTGGTGGCCCCAAGTCACTCCACGGTGGCTCGGCTGAAGCTGGACAGACAACAGCCTCTATCGAATTTAAAGATCACAGACACTTTTAAAACTATTCCAACTTTGAAGAGATGTTTGTAAACAGAGTTACAGGTGACAAAGAATACCAGGAATACTTGAAATGCCTTCCTGAATCCCCTACCAGTTATGGGAATGGACTAGTAGAGCAGGTGGGAACCAAAGAACTGAGGAATTGGTTTTGGGGATGGCAGACTAGAGGGAGGGATAGCAGGTGGAAAGTGGCCAAGTGGAATAGATCAAACCAGTGGCCCTGAAAAACCTGGGGTAACAATTACCCACAGCACAGACAAGAGCCTTACTCTCCACAGCAACATGGACATAGCAAGCAGCCCCTATACTTACTACTGACGGAGATGTTGGTGACATCTTTTAGTAAAAACATGTACTTTTATTAATATGACAGAAATTCATGTGTGTTCTGTTGGTCACAGTTTTCCATCTCATTGTAGAGAATAGATTATTAATGTTTTGGAACCTGAGACTTTCTAATTGGGCACACACCAGTAATAATCCCTGAACTCAGGAGGCTGAGGCAGGAGGATTGCTGTAAATTCAGAGACATCCTGAACTACATGGTGAGATCCTGTCTCAAAACAAGAGAACAACAACTAAAAAAAACAGAGAGATATAACAGTTGCTGCAAATAAATACTCCCCTAAAAACACTGTGGCTTATATGGTTTGACTTCTACTTTAGATTCTTTATTTTAAGACCTCATAGTGACCTGAGTATGGTATATTTTGCTTGTTTTGATCTCCAGAAGTTCTGTCTAAGACAAAAAAAAATTTTAAAGTACATTTACCTCCACACACACTTTTTTCTTTGAGACAGGGTCTCACTTTGTAGTTCAGGCTGGCCCTGAGCTCACTATGTAGCCAGCCCAGGCAAGCCTTGAACTCAGCAATCCTTCTGTCTCTGCCTCCTGAGTGCTGGGATTACAGGCGTGAATCACCACGCCCAACATTGTATGTGGTTACTGGGATTGAACTCAGGACTTTGTGCTTGTGAGGCAGGCGCCGGAACCACTGAGCTAAATCTCTGGCCCCCCACACAACTTTTATAGTATTGGAGAATGGACCAAGACCTTCCCACCAAGTTAGCTAATGCCATTTTTAAATTTTTTAAATTTTGAGACAATGTCTCACTAAGTAGTTAAGGTGTCCAGGCTGCACTCAGACTTGTGAGCTTTCTGCCTCAGCCTCCCAGAGTGTGCACCCAGCCTGGCCTTTTTTCTGAAAAAACCAGCTAGCCCCAGCCTAGGAGAGGCACGTAGAAGGTTCTCAAGACAGAGAAAGAGTGGAACTTTCCGGGTTTTGGCAGACGGCCTGTGGTCGTAACAGAGGCGGGAGAGGTAGTGTTAAGTGGGAGGAAGGCTATAAGGGTCATGACTCCCTGCCTCCAGAGAGCCCCCTGTCATTCCCACCCAGACAAGGACAGGCTGCAGGCAGACAGGCTCTGCTGGGCGGCCATCAGCCACATGCCACCTGCACGATGCTCCTACGCAAGGCAGGGCAGGGACATCAGAGGACCCCAGCCAGTCCCTGTCTGTATGCCCCAGCATACAAGGCGCTGCAGGTGGGGGCTTGAGGGCTCAGGAGCCAGGATGTACCCTCCTGCCCAAGAAAACTGGGCCATTCCCTCCCTCTTCTGTGGGGCTGACTGCCCCTTCCTCTGGCAGGACCAGGATAAACTGGGGGTGGGGAGAAAGGGTCACCAGGGGCTCCTGTCTCAAAGCCCCCCCTCAGGACACTGGGTATTCTCTGTGCTTTGGCTCTGGGCCCAGAAGTGGGTGGTGCTGATGCAGCTAATCGGGATGGCCCCCACATCTGGCTGAGGGGTCCAGTGTCACAGGTGTGCCCTGCATGGTCTCCAGGAGATGCTGCCAAGGGGAAAGAGTACGTTTGTGGGGATCCCATCCAGGCTGCACTGTAGGAAGCTCTCAGGACACCTGGGCATGGACCACCTGTCTTGCTGGGGAAATCAGAGTCCCTTGAGTCTCTGAGCAGCTCTGGGCGGGGTGATGCCTATGACAGGCAGCAGGCAGCTTCCTCACTGCACGGTGGTCAGCTGGGTCCTTCTCTAGGCTGGAGTGGGGAGATGGGTTCTACTGGGCAGCTGCTCCTCCACGGTCCTTCTTCAACCCCAACCAGATGTACAAATCCAGAGGGGGACAGCTGCCTGAGGACACCCCCTGGATGTCTGGGACAATAATTTAGAAACAGGCAGGATGGGTGGAGTAGGAAAGCCCTGCACTTCTCTCAGGCCTCACCTGTGCTAGTTGCACAGGTGTTCGGGGACTCTTCTCTAGGAGGTCCTGCTGGGAGGATGGACAGAAGACACTTAAGTGGCTAGAGGTGTCAGCAGGTCCTGTGGCTGGGGCAGGAGTGGCCACATGTAGCACACACCCATCTCCTATTGGGGTTCGGCACAGACTCCTGCCAGCTGGCTGGCCAGGGCAGCTGCTGCCTGCTGCTTGCTGCCTGCCAGTCTGTCTGCACTGGCCGTGGCTCCTGCTGGTTTCTGACCTCCTCAGCTGCTCTCTCCCCAGCTGCAGGGGTCAATGACCCTCCCCCACCCTGCCAGCCTGGGCTGCAAGGGTCTCATTCCTGCAGGGCTGAGACGCTCACCCTAGTCCCAGCCTCATCCTCAGGCACCACAGCTAACTCTCCCAGGGGCCCCACATCCTTGGCTCAAGGACCCAGAACCCAGGGCCTGGATGCTGCCATGCTCTTCATGGACTGTCCCAGCTAACGTCCCCTGGAGTCCCTATCTGTCAGCCCCTCCATCTCTCCAAACTTCCTAAGGCACCTCCCCTCCCTGCTCGCAAGTCACCTGACCAGGAGGTCCAGGGCCAGCCCCACTCAGACTCTCTACCCCAACTTTCCCGGCTTTGAAAACACAAAGCATGCAGTTATCCCAGAGCCTCTGGTCCCTGCCCGGTTCCTACCCACACAGCCTGCTGTGCCACGCGGGGTGCCTGTAAACACCCCCCCACACGTGTACACACCCATGCATGCATGCTAGGCACAGACACAAGCAATGTCAAACGAGGTACACTCCTGCACACATCCACATGTATGCAGGTATACACGCATGGACACACACACGTGTGCATCCTCCACCTATAAGCACGTAACTTCCACACATCCACACAATGCACATACACACGCTGTACAGCTAGCGACACACCCCATGCCACTCCGCAAGGCTCTGTATGCCCCTTCCATGTCTCCACCCTCAGGACCCGCACCCTTCCCTGCCTGCGGGGTGGCTGCTCCCAAGAACAAGCAGCTAAAGTGTCAATCCATTTTCTTAGAGTCTAGATTTTTTAAAAAAGCCAATTGGCCCGTTTGGTCAGTTATTGGCTCATGATTGGGGCAGGGGTATCCCCGCCCATAGGGGTCAGTTTAACTGAGGAAGGGACTTTCCTCAGAAGAAACCAAGATGCCTGATATCAGCTCTTATGATTTGGGAAGGGAAGCTGCTCAGCTCTTTACTGTAATTCAGACAACTAAATTATTCATGGAGAGCTGCAGATGGAGATTGGACAGGGGCCGGAGAGACAGGAGACCCCAGCCGGCCTGTGACCGGGCCTGGGCAGCCTCTCTGGGCTCCTGAGGGGTCTGAGAGGTGCGTTGCCCCAGAGGGAAACAGAAGAACATGGCTTCCGGCTGAGGGGTGCCCACGGCTGCAAGGGCTCGGGTCTGGCACTGTGGGGTTCTGGGCATGGAGGGACTTGTCCTGATGGGAGGAGAGGTCTCACCTACTCCCGCCATGGGGCCCAGAGAGGTCATGTTTCCAGGGGCCTGGGTCCCTAGACTGTGTTCCTCCTGCAGCTGGGCCCTCCCCTGTTGACCCTGGGTTGGGGGTTAGAGAGGCAGGGAGCAAGGGAATCCGAGAGCTTGTCCTTCCAACCCCAAATATCCCTAGCCCCACTTTGGGCCCTGCTCCATGTTACAGAGAGCTGGGCCAGTAGGAAACGGGCTCTGGCCCTGGGTTCTGACAGGAGGGGGGCAGACAGAACTCCTGGAGGGCTCCTGCACAGTCCCGCGGTGCAGGCCAGGGCCTGGGCACGGACTGCCTTCCACTCCTCACAGCCTTTGTTTCCAGGGCCCCTTCCCTTGAGGAGGCTTTCTCCACCGTCTTCCTTCCAACACAAGGGCTGGGATCCAGCAGGTGCAAGAAAACACAGACTCAAGGGCGGAGAAGATCGCAGAGAGGGGCTGTGCCAGGAGGGCAGGAGTGGCGGCCGAGGGAACACTCCACGAGGAGGACCCGAGGGGAAGGAAGAGGAGGGAAACCCTGCGAGGAGTGCAGGGGTGGAGGACCAGGAAAGTAGGGCCCTGGGGGCGGCACGTGCTGACTCACTGCCTGCCTTCAATTTTCCCTGTTTCCTGGGGATTCTCATTTTATTTTCGGGAAAGCTGCCGGCTCCATGACTAATTTGTTCTTAAACAAACCAAACCCAGGCAGCAGGAGGCTGGGCGGGGCCTGAGTCACTCCCGCTCAGGGGGACCACACCTCAGGGGTGGCCTCCTGGCTCGGAACCGGCCGGTCCTGCCCCTCCCAACGAGCCCAGGTGCTCCCAGGGGAGAACACCTTCCTCCGCCTTAACGGACCCCGCCACGGAGCGAGGCGTGGGCCGTCCACTGCCTAGAGCTGCCTCTCGCACAGACTCAGACTGATTTCTTCGGGTCCGCACTCTTCTTTCTATAGGTCTCACCTGAACTTTCCCTTGCAGGTCCTCAGTTGCGTGATGCGGAACCCCGTCCTTTGCCACAGCAAATAGGCTCTTTCTCGGACCCCCACGGACGACGGCAGGGCCCCCTTGCCTCTCCAGGAGTGTCCCTAGCCACTGGCCATGTGGTTGGTGCTGCCTCCCTCTCCACACGTCTGTTCCCAGCTGCCCGCAGGGCCAGGCCACCCTCGGGGCACCCTACACTCCCCCAGGCACTCTCCTTCACTCTGCAGGAGAAACAAACTGCTCCGGAACGCTAGGGGCCTGGGCAGAGCCTCAGTAGCTTCCCGTGCGTTCTCCTGCCCTATGCTGAGGTCCCCGAGGGAGCGAGGCAGGATCATCTAACACAGCTGCTGCTCTCTCGGAGCCCGGATCCCCGAGGTGGGATCTGAGGGCCACACCTCACTGGCACGTGCAAAGAAACCCATTTTTAAAAAATCATCAATTTTAAATTTCAACTTTTATGGATGCATACTACATATGCCCAGTAATAAAGTGTCTATGGCTTATAAACAAATCCAGACGCAGACTCCAAAACACTTTGCTGGAAGGGAGAAGCCTGCCCGCCTCCGGTCCTGCACCCGGCGCCGGCCGCGCATAGGTGCTCAATAAACTCGGCCCGGCGCGGGCGGGAGGGCGGCGACTGCAGCCCCGCAGGCGGGGCTACCCGCGGGTGCCGGGAAGGAGGCACCGCCCAGTTGCCGCCCCGCCCCGCCCCGCCCCGCGGCTTCCCCGACCGCCGCCCCCGCTGCCCGCTCCCCGCCCCGGGAGGCCCGGGCGGCAGCTAGGCACGCGCCCGGATTGCCTGCGCCCCGAAGCTCGGCTCAGGGCGGTGCGGGCCTCCGGCGTCCGGCGCTGCTCGCTCGAAGCGTGTTTCCTGGAAGCGGAGCGAGCGCGCCCGGTCCGAGTTCCCGACAGCCCGGCCGTTGCGGGCGCGCACAGCTGCGCGCACAGACGCCGCCGCGGCGTCCCGACCGACGATCGATGCGCGTCCGCGCCGAGCCCTCCCGGCCCTGGGCCGGGGCACAGCTCTCGGTACCCCGAGGAAGTGACCCCGCCCGCAACACCCCCCCCCCCGGAGCTCACTGAGTTTGGTCCGGCCAGCCCCTCCCCTCGCCAGAACTATTCTCTCCCTCTGCCTGCCCGCGCCCGCACCTTTAGGGAGATACAGGGCCAGCAAACACCTCCGGAGACCCAAACGCAGGCCCAGCTGAGAGGTGCTGCAGCCAGGATGGGGTGCCCACCCTCAGGGCCTGGGGAGGGGCTCGCGCCCGCTAGGGAACTGCCAGTGGCCCCAGGCCTGGAGGCCTGCAGTCCAGCAGCTGGGGAGAGACAGGGTGGAGGGAAAGGAGAAATAGATGAGTGGGCCACAGAAGAGACCCCTGGTGATTAGAAGTCAAGGGCGTGCGTCCGTGTGTCCATGCGTGCCTGCGTGTGTGCGTGTGTGCTCTTGGGAGGTGAAGGAAACCGGGACACTGAGCCCACTCACCCGTAGCTCCCCAGCTGGCTCAGACCCCGTTTGTGTGTGGGGGGACCTGCTCCCTCAGGAGGTGGCAGGAGGAGGAGAGGTTTTAGGGTGTCGGCAGCAGACAGGGGCCCGAGGCACCTCAGATGCCTGCGTACTAGCAATGAAGGGTCAGTGAGAGTCAGTGTCCAGCAGGAAGCAGGGAGGCCTGGACCAACAGCTGGTAGAGACCTGGAACCCTCCCGCAAAGGAGAGCCGGAGGACTGCTTTTGCCGCTGCCAGCTCCCCTCACCCTTCCTCTTCCCCTCCCCCTCTCCCTTGCCTTCCTCCACATGGGAAGCTGTGGGCACCCGGGAGCTGACTGGTCCTCGGGTCTCTGCCCAAGGCTCTGGAACGCCTCACCCCAGGTCTGAGCTCCAGAAAGAGTAGGGTGATGTCAGGTCAGGGACATCAGGTGCCCTGTAGAGGATTCAGGAAGGCCAGGTGGGGAGCCCTGGAGAAGGTTGTGGGCTGTAGAATTCAGAGGAAGTGGAGAGTTCCCCTACTGAGCCCCAAGGAGGCTGGTGTCACTGTCCCTGCCCAGCCCTTCCTGCACCATCAGAGGCCCTGCTGTGTCCATTCCCTGAGGGGGAGCCTGCACCCTATTTCCCAGGCTGTGGAAGGTGGAGTTCCTGCCTAGAGGTCAGGGCCCCAGAATCGACCTCCTTTAACAGAAGGGGTAGGGGTGCATCTCAGCATGGAGGCCCTGAGTTCAACCCCAGCACCTCCCTCCCCCAAAACCCAGCACAGGCACTACTGTGGGTCATGTGTTCCCCATGCACCCCGGTTCCCATGGTCAGAATGAGCCAAGTTCCCGGGTAGATGAAGAGTGGCACTCGCATCAGGAGAGGAGACGGTTCTGGCACGCACCATGCCTGATGTCCTGGCCTGGAGGACCCCTGCCCTATTCCAGAGCCACATGCTGTGTGTGTGATTCCACCCTCAGCATCCCAGAGTGGGGTACAAGGGCTGGGACAGGGGAGCTCGGCAGGATGGAAGAGCTCTGGAGATGGGAGTTAGGACAGTTGCTCATGCTGTGAATATGCTTACTACAACTCAGACTGAACTTTAAACGAGTTAAAATGGAAAATTCACGTGATCTCTATTTTAGCACACACAAACACAGGTTAAATAATAGTTGGGTGTGGTGGTACACACTTATAATTCTAGTGATCCAGAAGGCTGAAGCAGGAGGATCAAAAATTTGAGTACTGCTGGGCGTGGTGGCTCACGCCTGTAATCCCAGCACTTGGGAGGCAGAGACAGGAGGATTGCTGAGTTCGAGGCTTGCCTGGACTACATAGTGAGCTCAGGGCCAGCCTGAACTACAAAGTGAGACCCTGTCTCAAAAAAAAAAAAAAAGATTGAGTACTGCCTAGGAAATTTAATGAGATAGTGTCTCTCCAAAAATAAAAAGTAAAAAGGGCTAGGTGTGTAATCCAGTGCAGAGGCCCTAGGCTTAAACCCAAGCACCACAAAGATAAATAAATAGAGTAATAAATAAACATTTAGAAGCTGTTGGGACTTGAGCCTTGGTGTCCATGGTGTGCCCATCGAGCATGTGTGGCAGCCAGCTGGGGTCCACCCTTTGCCCCTGCTGCCGCATGGTCCTGTACAGCATGGGGAGAGGGACGGGGAGGCGGACAGACAACACCTTGATTGGACCATGAGGCCGGAGAGTGAGGGGCGCGGCCCCCTATTAGAATGTCCCAGCAGTCCCTGGGAGCCCATCCTGCTCTGAGGCTTCTATACCCTCCTCACTCCTCACCTATTGGAGATACTCAGGAGCCTGCCTCTGACCTTGGCCTCCACAGGGCCACCAGCCTACCTGCGCTCAGGTCACCTGAACCCCAAGAGGGTTCCACTAGGGCACCCTCTGCTCCTTCCACCCCAGCACCACCCAAACAGCAGTTCAAGTGAACCCAAGCCTGGGCACCAGGGCCAAGGGCAGGCCACCCCGGGATATATCCCAAAGCCTGCTTGGAAATAGCCTGAAGAATGCGGTGGGCAGTGTGATGAGCGACAGGGGCCGGCCCAGCTTCCAGGAAGGGCCTGCCCCGCCTGACCTCACACACGGCCCGAGTGCAGCCAGCTCACCCCCAGCACGGCCCTTGGGCCTTGCACAGCTGCTGCGGGCTCTGGGTCACCACCCGGGCCCCTGCAACAGCAGGATGGGGAACTGGATCTCTGTCCTTGGGCCATGCCGGGAAGGCAAATCTGTAGCTTCACTTCCTGGAAGTCCATTGGCTCCTGTCCCACTGGCCCAACCCTGGGGGCTCCAGGCCCAGCACCCCAGCATCCAATCTCCCAAAAGGGCCCCGGCCCAGGCCCAGGATGCCCTAGAGGGGGAGCTTGACCTGGACTCAAGCCCGAACCCCACTGCAGCCTGGATCTGAGGCTGGGCAGACCCTTGGCCCATGGCTCTGCCCTTGTCCTGGATGGTCCTGCCCCAGTCTGGGAGGCCAAGTCCCAGCAGGTACAGGATGACAGAGGACTGAGAAGGAAGGGCTCAGCAGCCCCAGGGAAGAGATACAGTAGCAACCCACCTCCGGGCTGTCAGCCACAGGGCAGGAGAGCTCAGGCTGGTAGGGAGCTGAGGCGGCCCCAGGCCGGAAGTCAGCAAACTCCTCCACCCTGCAGGATGAGGGTGACAGAGCCCAAAACCCTTGAAGTGAAGTGGATCAGTCAGACTGACCTCATTTCCTGATGGAAAGGGTTTATGTGTTAAACCAAGCTAACGTGCCTCATCGTGGGGTCCCCAAGACCAGGGTGGGGGTGACATAGATGTCCTACCCCTCACTGCCCAGGGCATTCAGCTCAGGTGGTGGGAAGAGGGGGGCAAGCAAGGACAGTAGATGTGATGGTGATGGTGGCCCACACTGCAATCTCAGCACTTTGGGGGCTGAGTCAGGAGGATTAAAAGTTCATGCCCAGGGCCAGAGATTTGGCTCAGTGGTTCCAGCGCCTGCCTCGCAAGTGCAATGGTCCTAAGTTCGATCCCTGGTAACCACATACAATGCTGGGCGTGGTCACACCCACCAGCAATCAATACCACATACCACAGTGCTGGGCATGGTGGTTCACTCCTGTAATCCCAGCACTCAGGAGGCAGAGACAGGAGGATTGCTGAGTTCCAGGCTTGCCTGAACTACCAAGTGAGACCCTGTCTCAAAAAAAAAAAAAAAAAAA